>JACEGR010010085.1:0-21264 GCA_014170235.1 Listronotus bonariensis
TAAAGGACGCCGCGGAAATTTGTTTTTTCTGAAATAAATTTTATACTACTTGGTATTATGAATTAACTTTTTAATATGTCAAATATTGCTAAGGGCTCATTAACATGGTACCCCTTTAAAAATTTGCATTTATTAGGAAGCCAGGGAGCGACTTACCCTCACACAATGTTGCTTATTATTTTTACACCCTGTATATTAAAAAAATAAAAGTAGTAATTTTGGATAGCTTAAACTCTAAGCTTAAAAAAACTCTTGTTTAATATCGATGGATTGAAGCGTTTTCAACCAAAACAAGTTTGTGCTGTGGAGACATCTAAAAACATTGGGTTATTTTGTTGCACTTAACACTAAAAACTTTTCAGGATTTTTTTAATTTCACGACAATAAAAATTAAAGTTGCAGCTTTAAAGAAAGTTCCATAATATTCGAAAATTATAGCTAGAGAATGCAGAGGGGAGCCCTATGCATGCTCTAGTAAACTAATATTGTATACGAAGCTAAATGACCAAAACTAAATTTAAATAATAATTTTTGTTCTGTGATCATAAACCTATACCTACCTACCACTGATCTCGATGGATGCCAATGTTATTACCTATGCGAAACAAAAGTTACATTTCATGGGCGAAAAAAACAGGTTTGGCAAATTGAGGGTGAACGCGCCTGGCGCCAAACAGACTATCCGCTTTATCGGAAAGAATTTGTCGACGGCGTCCTGGTTTTCTGTTCGGAGTACGGTAGCTAATGAGCGTCACGGTCAGACCGCGGACGGAGGGTACGGGGTGCCGGTGTTTGTATTTTGCCACGGCTTTTAAGTGCGCATGTTCGTCCACCCTCGATTTCTTTACTGCGCGAGGTTGTAAAACTCCGTTAACTGCTTCGTGTCAACTTCAAATTGTCATATAAGTAGAACTAAATTTAA
Organism: Listronotus bonariensis; assembly: GCA_014170235.1. Taxonomy (NCBI): domain Eukaryota; kingdom Metazoa; phylum Arthropoda; class Insecta; order Coleoptera; family Curculionidae; genus Listronotus; species Listronotus bonariensis. The sequence goes on from JACEGR010010085.1 coordinate 923, forward strand.
CTAACTAGAACTGACCAACCTGTTTATTTCTGGTCGGTTAAAGCTAGTTCTGGTTTCCCAACGTCCGTCTAAGTGCTTTGTCACGTATTTTGCTATAGAAAATTTAAAAGAAAAGACAAGAAAATTGGTGTTTTATTGTTTCGACCGGTCATAAGTTCACGAGCACAAAACGGAAAATTTTTTGATTTTGTTGTTTAGTGACTCAGCTTTGTTCACAACGCGTTATGTGCATTATTTTTGCTTAGTGAGTGATTTTGTTTTCGGTTTGGCGTAACATATACGAGTCTTTCTAAAAGGCGCAGAAAAATGCTACCCCAAAGTCCTCAACCTAAAGTATGACGATCTAACCAAACTAACCTTGATTTAAAAGTGGATGATTTCGGAGGTACATGCTGATAAAAATTAATCTGATCTTAGTTTTTATAAATAATTTTGGTAATATTAGGTGTATTGTCACTATATTCATCTGAATAAGGTTTTACAAGGTAAACTTTTAGAATCTTTCATTAATTTTATTGCACAAATTAGGAACTAAATAAGATTAGCATTTTATTCTAAAGCACTCTGTATAGCTTAGATCTGACCATACAGAAAGTACATTTTTGAATGCAGATATTTTAAAAACAGCTGTATAAATTAACTAATACTATGTATACTTTTTTCAAATAAAATAAGTTAAAAATAGGATTTTATCATAACTACAGCCTCAGGAATTTGTTGCGCTCTATTTAGAGATACCCTAATAGTTCTTACTTCAAAGCCTGTGAGATGCCTTGTTTTTGGATTCTTGGTTACTGCTTTCTGACTGACCTGAAGCCCTCTTTTCCTGATCCAGCCGTTCTGGTTCTTGAAATCCCACAACCATTTTGAGATAATAGTTTACTTAAAATAACTGATAATTTATTTAAAAGCAACTAATAATTTTTAACAAAAAACTTAAAGCAATTAATTTTGACAAGTATAATTTGACAGACAATTTGGGTTATAAATTATACGAATAATTATTATAAAAGCATGACTTTTTAAAATAAATTTTGTGTAACACTTACAGGTTATTATAGTAATGGAGCCCACGACGCTAATTAGGGATTTATTCAAGCGTTATAGAGACTGATTGGGTTACAAAGCTTAGATGCTAAGAACAAAAAATGTTATATAATGTATACCTTTTTAATAATCCTGAAAGCGGCTATAGATTTTTTAAACATGTCAAAAAAGCTGTTATTATTTATATATTTTCATTAATGTATATTTTCTTCAAAATAGGATAAAATAGCCACGCTCAAAAATGTCAAAATGCCTTTTTTTACAACTTTTTAGCCCTCCGCTTTCTTTAAATCAATCTCAAATTGTCAGATTAATTGAAATATACATTTTTAGTGTAATTAACTCAACCTATCTTAATCTGAAGCGCTCGAAAATTTCTGAAAGATATACAGGCTGTCCGGAAAGGTAAGGTAAAAAATTATACGGTTGATAGAGTAAGCCAAAATAATATCAGTACTTTATATAAAAAAAAAGTTCTATCGCCCTTCCTTAGGGAGTTATTGACCTTCAAAGTAAGTTCAAAAAGGTAATAGTTCGATATAGCGGTTTCGCTATTATAAGAGATTTTCGAAAAATTCTTTTTCAGGGCGTTTCTATAGGTCGATTATGACACAAATCTGTGTGCGCGTTTTCCAAAATCCATTTCTATAATTTATTATTAATAAAAACATATTTACGGGACGGTGGAGTGAACAGGGGTGCTGGGTGGGGACAAAACAGTATAAATCCAACGTCAAACACAAGAAAACATTAATACACTGCACTCGGGGCACATGAAAAATGTAAATTACTTTTGAAAAGTATTAAATTTTTCGAAAAACTATCCCACACATAGGAGATATCTCGTCCGCCATTAATTAAAGAAGGAAAAATTCATTTTGGTCAGCTGATAACATGAAGTTCGTCATTATGAAAATGACAGTCTTGATAGAAGCAGCGTTGCCAAACTTCTTATGAAGAATTAACACCAAGCCTATTTCGGGGATTATCCACCATTTCCATGAGAAACAATGGTATTTTTTGTAGAAATGCCTCCTTCTTTATGTATAGGTATTTTCCTTTTTTCTCTACAAATTATAATAGGAAGAAGGAATAACTTAATTTTTCATATGAATTTTGTCCTGTATCTTCCTTTTTTAAGCTATTGACACTTTCTCACTTTATTTGGCAATATCGCAAGACATTTACAGTTCTATTGGAAACTCTTCTTTTATGCAGTGACAGTCATGGCGGGATTGTTGTACTATTATTTTTGGGCGTTTAATGTAGGATTTCTACTGTTTCGTCTCCACCTAGCACCCCTGTTCACTCCACCGTCCCGTAATATGTTTTTATTAATAATAAATTATAGAAATGAATTTTGGAAAACGCGCACAAAGATTTGTGTCATAATCGACCTATAGAAACGTCCTGAAAAAGATTTTTCAAAAATCTCTTATAATAGCGAAAACCGCTATATCGAACTATTACCTTTAAAAAAATGTATTTCATTTATAACTTTTGAACGGTTACCACAATTATAATGATATTTGGGTATTTAAAGTTAACTTAAGTCAAATTCTTTTTCCATAGGCAAATGATTGCGCAGTAAGTCATAATTACTTATCCGAAAAATCAAAATTTAAATTTTAATTTAAATACAATAACTGTATACATTAAAATTTCACCATAAATTTAAATGTCAGATTAATGTGATCACACTGTATGTAGTGCTGTCATAAAAAATCAATACCAAAATTTAATTCAAAATTGAAAATACTTCAACCTTTGAACCACCCTGTATTTAAAGTTTTCGGAACTGAAGTCTCGTCGGCATCACACCAGTTTAAGAACTAACAATTCACGAAAATTTCAGGTTCACGAAGCGATACTTGCTTCGAGAACAAGGACCCACAAAAAAATATAAACGGGAGTTATTAAAGAAATCCTAAATTTTAAGGTGAGAATTTGGCATCTGCCAGGACTCTGGCCTAGAGCCCTAGTGCAATGTAGCTTACACCACGCTAAAAAATCAGCTAGTCGGCCAGCTCAAACAAAAATGACCTTCCAATAAGGCGGAAAACAAAAAAGTATAAGAGAAAAGACAAAAATATTTAGGGGTAGAGCTGACATTCCTTATATCTCGCAAAAAGGGGAAAATATGCGGGTGAAGAAAAAATCTTCAGCAACCGCTGCCGTGTATCATGACACGATGTTCCAGGGCATAAGACGAGTTTCTTATTTATCGCCTCTTACGTACCAGGAAAGAAACCGAATAGAAACCTCTGGGCACATTCTTTTATACTCCCAGACCCAGGTGGGATAATTATTTATCAACCCGTATACAGTTCTCAAGTTTGAAAAACTGTACCATATAAAAGAGATAAATCAAAAAAAAAAAAAAATCAAATCTAATCAAAACCAAAAAATGCTTAAATTTTTGTTTGACCCTGTATAAAAAGTTTCTATCAAAACCAATGTATGTTAAGAAATTTAAAAAATTTAATAAGTTCAAGAAAGTTTGAAAATATGTAAAACCTTGTAAACTTTTAAAAAATGAGAAGTTCTGAACTGCAAAAAAAAATCTTTTACAATAAGAAGAATCAAGATATGTTTAAACAATAGACTTTTTAAAATAAAACTATGTTTATTTTTGGGGCCCCACGTTGGGCGCCAACTTCTTTATGGCATTAATTATTATTGCTGTTTATTTGCCCATTAAGAATACCAAAAGACTCCGGCAGCTTTAGCGAGGCATGGGTTCGTTTGGGCTGTTTTCTATGTCTATTGTTTGAACATAAATATTAAATTAAAATCTAACTGAAATTATTGAGCGCCACTGATTTTTTGATGGTTAAAACCAGAAACCATAATGTACAGAACTTCAATTAAAACAATGGTGAATACAGTTAAATGAATATTTTTTATTTATATATTCCCCAAAAGAAAACTTCTTCCTTTGTCACCTTTTTACACCACAGTTCTATATACAACTTTACAATCTTACTTCGTACAATGAATATTTACAAATTTACAGGTTTTACATAAGTTCTCATAAGTGTAGAAAATCTTGTTAAAAGAAAGGAATTGGTTATAATAATAATTGTTTGATAAATTTAATATTTCTTAAAATTTTGTTGAACACCAAAATGTTGTACCTTTGGCGCAGGGAAATTCATGAATTTACCGCCCTGTGGATAAATTTTAAAAGCAAATATATGTAGATACACACATACCAATTACCTTTTACAAACCTAAATGAGTGTCCAAAAATTGTATTTAATCTTAAATAGAAAAAGTAATCCAAATAATAATTCGTTATTTTTAAATGATTTTAAAATATCAACTATTGAAGATTTTGGCATTTTTTGTATGGCTACTTGCGGACATGGGTTTCCATCTGAATTTCCAGACTCCTGGATGACCTCCAAACTACCAGTGTGGTTTCAACACTCACACCACTTGGATCAAACCAACCTCACAGTTGAATAGCACCCTAGCTGAGTTGGACCTTAGTTCAGATTCTACTCTCCCACTTGAAGTTCCACTCTCGCACTTGAAGTTCCTCTCTAGTTCCCCACTTGAAGTTCCAGTCGCCCACTTGAACCCTAAAATTAATATTATTTTGTTGAAACCAACGACCCAAGATCATGGCCAAAAGACTTCGTAATAGAAGGTACATACCTCTTTCTTGAGGGATTCAGGACTAGATCCAAATATAAAACATGAAATTGAAGACAGACAGCCAACTGAAATTCAATAGAAAAAATCCGATTAGCATTACTCTCTACCCAAAGAAAAATACCAAACTTACTGCATGTTACAAATTCTGTCATCCAACGGGCTCTCGTTTTTCGGCGATAATTCCAAAACAAACCAAAAATATGTACACCGACACAACGAGGAAGTAATCCCTTTTCAAAAGGCTACTACTTTAACTTTAAAAACTTAAAGATGGTTTAAAATTTCACAGATCTTCTAAAAAGAATTTTTAACTCGACATGTCCATGTCGGTATAGTGTCAAAGTGAAAGTGACGTTCTCCTAGAACCTACCTTCACCTCAATCAGGGTTGTCATCCTAATGCCCTATTGCCCAAAACACTCGACCTTACAAGCCCTAGAGTTGGCTTTACGCCCCAAAGTAACAGAGTGTTGGCTATCGAATATCTCCTAAAAGTGGCTGGCAGAAATCCATATCATTGACCCCATTTCGAAAAGGAAGATTATGACAGAAGTAAAACTGATAGTCTAGACAATCAGCTGTTTGATAAAAATCAATACCATGATTTATTATGGATAATTAAAAATGAATCACAATTAGAAGTGTTTTGAATACCAATCAATTACAGCATAAAATCAGGTATATATAAAAACCTATTGTTTACATTAAAATAAGGTTATAAAAGGAAAAAGGTTTGTTTACACAGTATATGATTTTTTAGCATCGTAAAGGAAGACTATTAAGCTGTTACCACGAGCCCACGGTGTAATCTTATAAGAAAGAATATACCAAATCGATAAACCAATGCAGTAACTACATACTACTTCGAATACTAATATGATATGGATAATATGGTACGGAGGGACTCGTAAAGTACCTATACATCAAGAAGTCAAAGGTTTCCTGTGATTTATACTGGATTATTGTCAAGGTTTTTACAGTTTTGAAGATATACAATTAAATTTATGTACAAGAACTTACATATTAATAATAAACAAAGGCATTCTGTATTGACTAAATAGTGTGAATAAAAACTATGTACATATACATACTATATCCTTTTATCTGCATAAAAAGACATGTAGAGCATTTTATTTATGGTTAAAAGGTTTGTAATTTTAAAATGCTATAACCTTGTATGCCATAGGAGTTTAAAAAAAATCCAATTATTTTTTTTTATCTTTGGACAATCCACGAAGACTGAAGGCCTAAATATTGACGTACCATGAGTGTCTTCACCAAGGTAAGAGGGAGTTTGTTAATACGGGACTTAAATACTTAAATATTTGGAGGTGAAGGGAAGACCTTCGCGGCCAGCAGTTCCACTTTTTAGAAACCCTAGGGATAAAAGACCGAACAAAGTGTACGTATGGCCCTTTAAGTTTCTTTGTAGGGAGCTGCAAGTGAAAGAATTATACTAAACAATTCCTTTAAGCAGAAGCCACGAAAGTAGCTATAAAAAATGCGATGGATTGCCTAAAGTTCGACGATGGGCAAGAAAGGGAAACCTTTCTGTAAAATCATTACTAAAGCTAACAGCTCTTCTTTAAATGTAATCAAGACTGCTGATGTTTGTGGAAGACACCATATTCAAAACAGAGTCGGATTTGGGATTTATACAAAATATAATTATACTAATTAGAAGGAGCTTTTTAGCTCGATAACTTTTTGAAGCTATGTGGCTACCAATTCAGAAATCACAGAAATTACCCTATGAACTGTTATTTTTAATTATTTTGTACAATAAAAAGTCAGGAAGTATGTAGATTTCTAACTTGACACCCACTACAAAAAAAAATGCATTTTGAAATAAAAATTACGTTTTTTAAACAAAATATGAGCATAATTTTAGATAAACATGAATTTTAAAATGGATTTATTTCCCTAAAATTCACAGCGCGCAAACTTTTTAAAATAATATTTGTTTAGCCGTGTAAACTTTGTTTTATAAGGAAACTTTTTGATATTACATAAGGTTGTAGTTTGAAAACTTTTCAACTCTTTTAAAGTATTAAATCTATAAGAGTTAAGAGTTTGGGGTTTGAATAGATATCTACCCGTATACATTATCATTTGAGTTTTCGTTGAATTTTACATTTTTATTGTCTTATCAGATTAGGCACCCATCGTGTTTTTTAAAATTTGGTTCATCAATTTGCTAATCTATACTAAGTGACATAGAAATCCGAACACCCAGTTTAAATGGTTTTATTTTAATGAAATTTAGTGAATTTATTTATCTTACTGTAAATAACAATTGATAACATTTTCAGCCTTATCAGGTTTTCCGGTTTTTATACTGTTTTTTTTTAATTCACTAACGATCTAAAAATGAATATTGCAGCCGCAGTAAAGATCCAAATTTGGCGGATTTTTTCTTTACGATTGCTTACGATGCCTAAAGTACGAAGACCTGTAGTACGATTTCGTCAACTTAGTGAGTTTGATAGGGGCCGTATAGTGGGACCTCGGGAAGCTGGACTTTCTTTTCGGGAAATTGCAGTTAGAGTGCAAAGAAGTGTAGACACTGTGGTTAGGTGTTGTCAGGCATGGCTTCAAGAAGGCCGTACGCTAAGAGCAAGGGGCACTGGACGCCGCCGTAGAACAACAGACCGTGAAGATCGCCGCCTAAGATTATTGGCCTTAAGGGACCGTTTCTCTACTACCAGGTCCATTGCAAATGAATGGTTTGCAGAACACGGAAGACCTATTGGCATGCGAAGTGTCCAACTTTCCAACAAGATAATGCCCGACCACATGTTGCAAGAGTCACAATAGACGTCTTTCAACGTAATGATGTCTGTTACCATGGCCACCAAGATCTCCCGACTTATCCCCAATTGAGCACGTGTGGGATATGATGGGTAGGAGATTGCTCAATTTGCAACGTCCTCCTCAAACTCTAGAAGCACTTCGAGAGGAGTTGGTGGTTGCCTGGAATGAGATACCACTGGAGGACATTGACCACCTGATCAGAAGCATGCCTAGGCGCGTTGGAGAATGCGTAACACATCGTGGTGCATCCACACATTATTAAAGGTAAAAGGGCTTTAAACCAATGCAATCATTTTGAAATTTTTATCATTAACTTATTATGCTTCATTAAATACTTATACAAAATTTTATTAAAATAAAACCATTTAAACTGGGTGTTCAGATTTCTATATCACTTAGTATACTTTGTTACTCAATATAATAATGAAAATAAATCTTTTAAACATTATATCTACAACCACTGTGGGTAAAAAATGCAAAGAGCTTTATAAAAAATTCTCAATTGATATATTTAATTTTTAATAGCTTCAAAAATATGGAAGTTGACAGTAAACTAGTATTGTTTACATGTAACACCCTGTATATTGTACTACTATTTAAAAGGTATTTGGGAGAGTTAAAAAATACTATTTATTTGATAGGTCCATCATTTATAGTTCTGGAAATATGGCTATTCAAAGCTTAGTACCGTAGATAAAATGGAGATAATATTATGATCTGCTATTTTTTTGATTTAGATGGCCATATTTTCAAAACTACAGCAGAGACAATCAAATGTTGCATTTCCTTAAAATTCTTTAAAATGCCTTTTTAGTGGTGATACAAAATATTTCATTTAAAAATGTTAGTTTACCATTAAACTCCTGAAGCCTTATTAAAAACAACTTAAAATTGAATATAATTCGCAAACCTCGAATTTCCATAATAGAAAATTTTATAAAAGACAACACTTTTCAGGTTCCCAAGCCAATCTCTCAACCCGACTTGGAAGGCAAACGCAGGGCTATGCAGATATCTCTTTCACAGAATCTCAATTTGATATTGGATTGGGGCGCCAAAATCTCGTTCAATTTAATACATCCAAAACACAATCATGTTCCTTGTCGCGAAAAAATCATCAAACACTCACCCTTTGCTTATGAGTGGCCAGGTTTTGCAGAGCGGGGACACGTTTAACCTTGTGGGCGTCACATTTAAAAATAACCTTAACTGGCATAAACACATTGTATCTATAGCCACCGCGGCTTCAAAAAGCTTGGATTTCTTTTCCGAGCCAAAAAGTATTTTTCCTCTTCCAATTTATACACTTTGTATGTATCCCAAATTCGACCCTCTCTGGAATATTGTTCTCATGTCTGGGGAATGGCATCCCCTACAACCCTCAGCATTCTTGATGCCATTCAAAGAAGGGCTATTCGTCTTCTTAATGATCCTTTACTTACTCAAAGACTTCCTTCTCTTGCCCATCGTCGAGCTGTGGGAGATCTATCGCTCTTCTATAGATACTTTTACGGCTTCTGTTCCGACGAATTATCCAGTATAGTCCCTCCTCTTGCAGCTCCCAACAGAGAAACTCGTGGTGCCGCACGTATGCATCCCTATACGGTCCAATTGGATAGGCCCCGAACTTCCCATTTCGTTCGTTCTTTTATCCCTAGAGTTTCTAGACTGTGGAACCTACTGCCAGCGGAGGTTTTTCCTTCCCCCAAATCTTCAAGTTTTTAAGTCCCGTGTTAACAAACTCCCTCTTACCTTGCTTGAGACACGCACGGTACGTTAGTATTTAGGCTTTCAGCCTTCGTGGATTGTCCAAAGATAAAAAAAAGTTACAAACTTTACCTCTTTATAATATTAGTATAGATTATTTATTTAGATTAAACTTATTCTGCATGACTAACATTTTTTCCATCTCGACATTTTCCTTTTTATAAATATCCCCCTTCTGATTTATTTCCGTTTTTAATCTCCTAATGGGATACAAGGTCCGCACTGTTTAACCGGGTTCAAACTTGACATCCAGTTAACTTCAAACGAACGATGTAAGACGATACGAATTTCTCTGGAAGCTTTTCGAGATAAGGCCGTCACCTTTTGGTCTGACCATTTTATATTTTGCGAGTTTTTTTCTTTGTAAAAAAACCTAAAGCTTGGTAAAAGTTGTAGATTATTACTAAAATAGCATTTGCGTTAATAAGAATATAATAAAGCATGGAAGTTTTAGCCCAATTATCTTAGACTTACACCTCGGAATCTCAGGGAATAAGCTGAATATCTGTAAATACCTTTATTTTGGTACAAAAAATACTCTTCTAAAAATCTCCTATGATATCGTGTAAGGAACTCGAAATATGACAGGTCAAATGTAACAAAAAATCAGTTTTTGACGAATATCTCGTTTCCTTTACTTTTAATTGCATTTATATTTATTATAAAAGTGGCGGACTCCACAAAATTCTTTACAAATTTGATTCTAAGCATATTTATGTCGTACCTCGTACCAACGGATCTGATAATAGAGGGCGCAGTGTGTAAAGCTCTTTAGTGTATAGAAGGAACAGTTTAAAAATGTAAATTCGGTGCTCTTTGATAGGAAAAAAATCACAAAAAAGTTTAAAGTAAATAAAGCGGCATGCTTGTCTTCGCGGCCGCCTTTGCTATATTTATTTTATGATATGCCGGTTGATGCAGGTGGTCATCGCACTATGGCATAGAAATTAAATTGTTTGGTCAAAATTCTGAAACGTACCAATCTTAAAATGAGGTGCTTTTTACTGGAAAATTATTGAAAAAAATATTATGCATTATTACAAATACTTTTTGGGAACCTAAAACTTATTATATGTTATTATAACTTTACACATTATTATTTTTATTGTACAAAATAAACTAAAATATCAGCTTGTTTGGTTAATTCGGTAGTATTCTAATCAGTAATCCGATGATTATTATCTCATATGATATACAGGGTACGACAATAGGTATGATTTTTTTAAATGGAATACCCTGAATATTATATCACCACCAGAAAAATCTTTTAAAAAGCTTTAAAAAATACTACATTTGATGTATCTATCTCAATTAGTTTCCGAAATATGACCATCCAAATATGAAAAATAATTTTAAATTATTCTTAGAAGCGTAATAGAGTAACATCTTCCCAACTTCCTTTATTTTTTAACGTATAAAATAAATAAAACACACTGTTTTGTTGGGTAGATTCTGTAGAATCCATATCTTTCATCAGAATGCTTTTATCTTTTAAGATATACAGTGTAGGACAAAACATATTAATTTTTAAAATGGAAAACCTTGTAAATTATAAAAAAATCCTGTATCTGTCCTTACAATCAGAGGTAGCAAAGTAGCAAGGCAATTGTAAGTACAAAGCTAATAAAGAAAAAGGCAACAATAGCTCTTATTATTTAAACCCTTTTACTTTTTAAAGTAATAATAGACTTACTTTTTAAGGCTAATAATAAACTTAGTAGATTAAATGTTGTATATTTATGTTTACATAAAATACATCTTCAAGTTTCTTATTACCCCCATAGAAATCGTCACATCCTTTTATAATTTTGCGTACATGTAGTTTGGAGTATCTACTTTAATACACAGCATGAGCCATTAACATTTCAAAGTTGCTATTTGGCCAAAATAATGGATTTCTGTCCCATAGTGTATCGGCGCGTCGCTGTAAAGGATAGCCGGCGCCTTTGTATAAAATAGTCCGATTGCAGGCGGCCTTTTTATGTTTTTGTATTATTTTCAAAGGGTACCGAATTTGCGCTTTTAAAATGTTCTCACTATATGTACATGCCTAAGCACGCAATTAATCGTGATTTTTAGCAAAAACTTAAGTAAAAGATGACATATTAGACTAAAAATCATGTGATTTTTAGTCTCATATTACAAGGTTACATTTTTAATTTTAAGCCTAAAATGTGTCAATATTCTTTAAGCATAACGCCAAATATCGATAAGGAAACTCCATCCTACCGAGGACCGCGAATAACCTCTTAAGAATTCCATTGTAGTAGAACAAAAAAATCTGAGCTGGAAAATTCGGACGTTAATGCCCATGTTGGGTTACACGGCTCGTTTAATCTAATCTCGATTGGATTGGCTGAAATAAGGAAAATAAATTACCCTTGGTCTGGATTTTTTGAAAATATTATATTAAAATAATGTTTTAGAAAAAGTGGCTGAGAATTATATTACATAAATATGAATTTTCCATGACTAGTACATCTACATAGTATAGCATAGCCAAGTTTAAAAGTTCGAAACACAGAGAATCGAACTAAAATTAGAAAATACTCTTCATTAAAATATTGTCATTTCATAGTAAAAGCAAGGGGGGGTATTTTTACCATTTTTCATAACTTTCCATCATAGATATTTTGTAAATATAATAATTATAACATTTAATATATTTATCACTCCACGCTTTACTATGAAATGACAATATTTTTTAAGTGAGAATTATTTCAATTTTTAGTTTGGTAGCATATAAAAGCTGTGTTTTAGTTTCTTTAAACCATTAATTATTTTTCATTTTTGGTCTCGCTACCTTGACAAAAATGCGAAAATTTTTTAATGAACAAGAGGGCAACTCTTAAAATAACAGACGATTTTTGGTCTTCCTTATGGTTATCAAGCTATTGAAACATTTCAACGATTACAGGCAGCAGTTTTGGACAGATATTTTGCAACCTCACTTTAAGAAATTTCTTCTTCATTTAATAGCGAAGTTTGAAATGTTACCAACAGATGGCAATCTAGGCCTGTGTGTTGCACTTGATTGTTAAAGATATTGCGACAAAATCAGTATTTACTTTTTATTCATCGAAGTTATATAATTGATATTACAATATATGCAACAGTTCTTGATTTTGTATTTTTAAAGTAGATGTAAATTTAATATGGTCCATGAATCGCAAAAGCCCAAGTGCAACTAGCCAAATTGTGTAACAAGTAAATTACATTACTGATTTAATAGCATCGTTTAAAATGTTGCCAACAGATGCATCCTAGGTGTTTATTTTCATAATACACTGGAATTTTATTTTCCTGGCGATTCAACAAGATACTATGAATTTTTCTGCATAATTGATTCGTTATGGTATCAATAATATTTTAATGTAATAGGGTATTGAAAATTTCAACACGATTCCTAATAGAAGATAATTGATAGTTACAAATTGTTACAATATCGGCTAACCACGCAGTGTTTCATAACGACATCGATAAGCTTCTTCGGTATTCATCCGTAATTAAAGGAGTCCGTTATGTTAGCATAACTGATAACGGATCATGATCTGCGTTACTGCGCAGTCTCAGAATACCGTTAACCATCAACTGAATTGCCAAATAAGAGGTCAAGTTACCCTTGATTTCGTCATTATTTCTTTAGTTCATGTATCACTAGTTTTAAAATTTGACAGTTTGCAAATAAATTTATTAGAAATTATTGAAAATTATTAGTATTACTGAATTTGGATGACTAAGAAATTGAAAAGGAATTTATACTGTTTTAGTATTATTTCTACAAAAAGTAAGTACATACAATTTCCTAAAATTAAATATTAAATGTATAATTATGAAGAGGGTAATTGTCCCTTAAAAATAAGGAGGCTATGATTTTTGTTGCAATTTAATGGCTGTGCTACAAAAACTAAAATAATAAGTTTAAATAAATAAAACATGTATAAACTGGTAATTTGGAAAATTTTTATACGGTCGTGGAAAAAATATAGTATGTAACACATGCATAAAGTGTCTTTTTTCACTTACGGGATTGCCGCACTTGCCTAACGTCACTCGCCCTCGTCAAACTTAACATATGTCTCTATGATATACAGGGTGGTTTAACACTGCTTAACTTGAATAAACAAATCGGAAACCTATTTTTAAAATTTTAAATAAACAGCACGAAAAAGTAATTAAAAATGTCCAGTACATTTCATGGTAAAAAAATTATGCATGTGACTTTTTACTACAAACATTATATATAAACTTACGTTACAATTTATGCAAGTAGTTATAAAAAAGTATTTATTCAACATAAAGTTAAAATTATTTTTCAAAAATAACATCTTCGTAATTTTGAATCGCCCTGTATATCAGAAGGCCATAAAAAATTCAAAAACCCATGTTTCTGGTTTTTTATTTTTATTTCTTACAAAAAATAAACTATATTTACAAAATTTAGTAAAAACGTACCTTTGCATGTCTAGGGCAACAGACAATATTTTGTAGAAAAATTATCGAAAAAATGTTCACTGAACTGATATACGAACCGTCAGGTGAATTCCATAATTTATGTCGAATGTCATAGCAATAATTAATAATTTAAAAAAACTAAAAAACACGCTTTTATATGCAACCGAACTAAAAATTAGAAAATAATTTTTCATTAAAAAAATATTGTCATTTCATAGTAAAAAGCGTGGGGTGCATTTTACTATTTTTTTCATAACTTTTCCATCATAGATATTTGCAAATATAATAATTATAACATTTAATATATTTATCACCCCACGCTTTTTACTATGAAATGACAATATTTTTTTAATGAAAAATTATTTTCTAATTTTTAGTTCGGTTGCATATAAAAGCGTGTTTTTTAGTTTTTTAAACTATTAATTATTTTTCATTTTTCTTTTAGTTTCTAGGCTCAAAGATTCCGTTACATAGCCAGATAGTTACAACCCAAGTTAATAAAAAAGCCTGTTAACGGCATTTATTAACTGTTATTGTTCATAAAAATTGAACACCCATGGTGCAACTAACCAAATTGTGTAAAAACTAAAAAATTTCTTCTTCATTTAATAGCAAAGTTTGAAATGTTGCCAACAGATGGCATCCTAGGTGTTGTTTTTATAATATAATGGAATTTTTTTCCTGGCGATCCAAAAAAGATAACGGGATACTGTTTGCAGATTATTGCATTGTCATGTTTCCTTAATACGTGTGCAAAGTTTCAAAGAAATCGAATAGCTGGAAGTTGGTTAAAATTAGGCTCAAAGATTCCGTTACATAGCCAGCCAGATTGATAGATTGATAGATAGATAGATAGTTACAACCCAAGTTAATAAAAGCGTGTTAAAAAGGAATACCAAGTAGAGAGAACCTATTCCAGCTAAAATTCGTTTGGCTGTTACCTTGAGGTTTCTAGTAACTGGTGATAGCTATCGAAGTTTGCACTACCTATTTAAAATATCAAACCAAATAATTTTTCTAATTATTATACCTGAAGTATGTGATGCTATTAATAGAGTTTTAAAGGATCAAGTAAAGGTAAATCGTTTAGAAAGTCACTTTCTTTATTATTTTTAATAATAAATAAAAATTTATATTTTGTATAACAAACTAATTACAAACTAAATCGCCAATAAATAAAATTTTACTGGCTTTTCCAACTTTATTTATACATGAAATAACTTCACGTCTGTACATTATACAAAAAAGCTTAAAATACAAAAAGTATGTTTAAAAAATCATTTAATGTCTGACTGGTATATTATTTGACAAATAATAATATTATGTCTAAGTCAGTTAAATACGAAATATAACCCTGTAATATTTCGTATTTATTTGACTTTGACATAATATTATTTATGTTTTACCGATCTATTATTGATCTGTAATACTTTAGAAACGGAATATGTTATGGTAGCAACAATACCTGTTATCACACCTAGGGCATTATAAGCGGGCATTATGATAATGCCCGCTTATAATGCCCTAATATGGAAATTTTATTGCTTATCCAATTTTATTTCTCTCACAATAAATATCAAGTTTATACAAACATATGTATTAAAATAAAATCAATAACTTACCAGTTCCTGAAAATAAGCCATTAAATCGGTTTCGGTTATTTGAAGAATTGCGTTCGCATCTTTCCAAATACCTAATATGCCATACTCCCGATCATACTGTTGCCTTGATTTAACTGGCAAAAGATTTTCGGTCGCTTTTATGGCCTTTTCTTTTATATTTTGTGGAATTTTTTCCATTTTGAGCAAATCGTTAAATAAAAAATGCCAACTGACTAACTGATAGAAACATCAAAGTCAAACTTAACACCAGTCATTATCTACTTACGTATACAGGTACAGGTGCAACTAATTTTTATATTGCGAATAAATAATGTAATTAGTCATTGAAAAACTCTTTTTGGGTAAAACATAATGCATTGTATGCACCACGGGCTTTACTCGACTATAATGCCCATCAGGTCGAAATCTAGCCCTTGGGCCAGAGGCCCTCGGGCTATTTCGACCTTCAGGGCATTATAGTCCTAGTAACGCCCTTGATACATAAATATCTATAAAGTTAGGTAAACTATTTGGAGTATTTTAGATACATAATAACTTACTTATTTTAAAATCCAGTAATAACTGACATAAATTTATTATACATTTTTAATCTAGAATTCAATAGAGAGACAAACTTACTTGGCAATAAAAACCTTGTTTAAAGACACCTTGTATATTTACCAATACTACTACTAAAAATACGTTTTCAGACTTTTTTTATTATTTTAAGGTATTTTTTTTATCTTGTACAGGGAAGAAGCTATTTTGTATACAGAGTGTGTGTATACGACAAACTTTAAGGGCTAATTCTACAATTAAAAAAAACTTTATTGAAATAAATATATCCTTAACGACTTAGTTCTTAAACTACAGTTTGTTAAAAAAAGTGTTTTTTTATAATAACTTTTATACCAGTTTAGATTTTAAAAAATTGGGGGCATGCTATGCACCAAAAGACAGTTTTTGGCATACAAGAAAAAAATACCAGAGGCGTTCATGAGGGGTTTAGAGTAAAAAATTTTCAAAAAAAATGGTACGCCACTGCATTTTTCTAAAATTATTTTTTTTTAATTTTCATTTAGTTTGAAACAAATTTGATCTCTTGACTTTTTCATTTGATGCACGGTTTTTGTGTAAATAAATAAAAACCATTTCTCGGCATGGTCAAATCTCTATCTAATTGAAGGATAAATAACGAAGCTAATTTTTCACTGTAGAACTTGATATTATCCATACGATATGACCGTGCCAAAAAATGATTTTATTTATTTACGCAAAAACCGTGCATCAAATTAAAAAATCAAATTTGTTTCAAAACCAAAGGGAACTATAAAATATTATTTTTATTTCAGAAAAATGCAGCAGCACCAACCCGACTTGGAAAGCAAACGCAGGGCGATGCAGATATCTCTTTCACAAGATCTCAATTTGATATTGGATTGGGGCGAAAAAACTTGGTTCAATTTAATGCATCCAAAACACAATCATGTTCCTTGTCGCGAAAAGAGTCATCAAATACTCATCCTCTACTTATGAGCGGCCAAGTTTTACAGAGCAAAGACACCTTTAATCTTGTGGGCGTCACATTTAAAAGTAACCTTAACTGGCATAAACACATTGTATCTATAGCCATCGCGGCTTCAAAAAAGCTTGGGATTTCTTTTCCGAGCCAAAAGTATTTTTCCCCTTCCAATTTATACACTTTGTATGTGTCCCAAATTCGACCCTCTCTGGAATACTGTTCTCATGTCTGGGGAATGGCAACCCTCAGCATTCTTGATGCCATTCAAAGAAGGGCTGTTCGTCTTATTAATGATCCTTTACTTACTCAAAGACTTCCTTCTCTTGCTCATCGTCGAGCTGTGGGAGATCTATCGCTCTTCTATAGATACTTTTACGGCTTCTGCTCCGACGAATTATCCAGTATAGTCCCTCCTCTTGCAGTTCCCAACAGAGAAACTCGTGGTGCCGCGCGTATGCTTCCCTAGACAGTTCAATTGCACAGGCCCCGAACTTCCCATTTCGTTCGTTCTTTTATCCCTAAAGTTTCTAGATTGTGGAACCTGCTGCCCGCGGAGGTCTTTCCTTCCCCCAAATCTTCAAGTTTTTAAGTCCCGTGTTAACAAACTTCCCCTTACCCTGCTTAAGACACCCACGGTACGTTAGTATTTAGGCTTTCAGCCTTCGTGGATTGTCCAAAGATAAAAAAACACCATTTTTTTATTAAAAACTATTTAACTTAAACCCACCCTGAACCACGATAATTTTTTTTTCTTGTATGTCAAAAAATGTCTTTTGATGCATAAGAGGCGTCCACCAAATTTGTTAAAAAATATAAATTGCTATAAAAGTTATTATAAAAAAATCACATTTTTTTTAAATTTCTAACACCCTGTAGCAGACGTTTAGGACATATTTCATAAAAAGTTTTTTTCATATTTTTTATTGTAGAATTAGCACCTAAAGTTTGTCGGATAAGTTGTGAAACACCCTGTATAAATAGAGTATACAAAACATCTACATATTTTCATACATCATCTTGAAAGGCTGTAGAGTAAGAACGTTCAATGTTCTCATTTCCTAGCACACTTTATATTCTCATAAAATTCGAATTTAGTGTGTTAAAGGGTCAGCCATAGGAGAAGATTCTACAGATTGTCCTGAAATGCAGCTATTCGGTGATAATCTCAAGTTATATAATTTTCGTTTTTACTGTCATGCATTCGCTGAAGTAGCATACCATCTATATCGTACATCACTTCTTGCCTTTCATCTTCCGAAAATTTTCTTAGTTTTCTTGCAAGAAGTTTAGCATATAATTCGCATTCGTCTTCTGTTTCTCTTTTTGTTCATTATTGGATCTTACAACATTGTTTAAAGTGCTAAATGCTTCTTTCATTATTTTTCCCGCTTCTTGCAGCTCGACGTTTGTTGTGTGACGTCCTTGTCCTTGTTTCTTTGAGCGGGTTTGGGTGAACAAGTTGGAATTAACGGAAGTTAAATTAGATTCATTAGTAAGTTCAAAACTTTCTTCCTGATTACCCTCGTCCTCTTCAACCTCCTCTAGTCGTTCGTTTACCTAAAAAGGGTTTTACAAATAAATCGGCATAGCTTTGTCCTCGCGGCCGCCTTTTTGCTATATTTCTTTTTATGATATGCCGGTTGATGCAGCTGGTCATCGCACTATGGGATAGAAATTAATTTTTTGGTCAAAAATTCTGAAACTTACCAATCTAACTTAAAATGAGGTGTAAGCTTTTTACTGGAAAAAATATTATAAAATTATTACAAATGCTTTTGGAAACCTAAAACTTATTATATGTTATTATAAATTTACACCCCCTTAACATTATTATTTTTTATTGTACAAAATAAACTAAAATGTCAGCTTGTTTGGTTAATTCGGTAGTATTCTAATCAGTAATCCGATGATTATTATCTCATATGATATACAGGGTACGACAATAGGTATGATTTTTTAAATGGAATACCCTGAATATTATATCACCACTAAAAAATCTTTTAAAATGCTTTAAAAAATACTACTACATTTGATGTGTCTATCTCAATTAGTTTCGGAAATATGACCATCCAAATCTGAAAAATAATTTTAAATTATTCTTAGAAGCGTAATAGAGATACATCTTCCCAACTTTTTTATTTTTTAACGTATAAAATAAATAAAAACACTGTTTTGTTGGGTAGATTCTGTGGAATCCATATCTTTCATCAGAATGCTTTTATCTTTTAGGATATACAGTGTAGGACAAAACATATTAAATTTTAAAATGGAAAACCTTGTAAATTATAAAAAATCTTGTATCTGTCCTTACACTCAGAAGTAGCAAAAAGTAGGAAGGCAATTGTAAGTACAAAAACTGATAAAGAAAAAGGTAAAAAATCTTTGACAAAAGTAGCGAGACTTCATGAGACTGCATCGGAAACACAACAATAGCTCTTATTATTTAAACTCTTTACTTTTTTAGTAAACAAGGCTAATAATAAACTAAGTAGATTAAATGTTGTATATTTATGTTTACTTAAAATACATTTTCAAGTTTCTTATTACCCCAATAGAAATCGTCATATCCTTTTATAATTTTGCGTACATGTAGTTTGGAGTATCTACTTTGAAATACACAGCATGAGCCATTAAAATTTCAAAGTTGCTTTTTGGCCAAAATAATGGATTTCTATCCCATAGTGTATCGGCGCGTCGCTGTAAAGGATAGCGGCGCTCTTTGTATAAAATAGTCCGATTGCAGGCGGCCTTTTTATGTTTTTTGTATTATTTTCAAAGGGTACCGAATTTGCGCTTTTAAAATCAAAGACGCGTGCCCAACCCTACTCAGGGCCACCACCCCAAAATTTAATGAGAAGGTGGGTCGAGGATACATCATTTTACCTGACGAGTACTGTTCCCAGAATATGAAGTCAATATCTTCACCCATGGCGGTACTTTCTCTTACCATTGATGGTCATACTGAAACTAATAAGGTAGATGTACAAGTTGTATTTTCTTAAAGATCTTTTAATGGTAAAATAATATACAGGGTTCTTAAATAAAAATATGTACTTTTCTTCACCCTGTATATTACTACCAGTATCACCATTAAAAAGACCTTTAAAAGAGCTTTAAGAAAAAACCACATTAGGTACATCTAACTTTATTAGTTTCGGAAATATGGCCATCCAAATCAGGTATTTAGGTAATTTTTAAAGTACCGCCATTTTGTAATAGGTGAAGATATTGACTTCATATTCTAGGGTTATAAAGTACCTGTCAGAGCTTTAAAATGATGTATCACTCGACCCGCCTTCTCATTTAAGAATTTTGGGGTGGTGCCCTGGTGGTTAAGGGGTTAAAGGGGCGCCGTCCAATTTTTGAAAAACGTTCCCCCTCAATAAATATCTTGACGTGTTTCGGCGATTTTCTCAAATCTGTCTCGTTTCGAAGATAACTTGAGTGGAAAGTTTTCAAATGAACACCCTGTAT
>JACEGR010010086.1:0-21259 GCA_014170235.1 Listronotus bonariensis
TCAGCGTAAAATATGACAATAGAGACATTTTGCACCTCTTATTTTGCAATTCCGTTGTGGTTAACGTTATTCTGAGTCTGCGCAGTAACGCAAACATGATCCGTTATTGTTATTAACCATACCGGACTCGTTTAATTACGGATGAATACCGAAGAGCTTATCGTTATCGTTATCGTTAAACTGCGTGGTTGTCGGATTGTAGAATTTTTAATATCAATTAATTAAGAAGGTTGACATTTTAATGCCGTATAAATTAAAATATCATTGATACATAGGCTCTAATTAGCGAAAAATCCATAGCAGTAAGAAAAATAAAATAATGTAAAGAAATTAAAACGGACTTGCAATTTTAAGGATGTTTTAAATCAGTAATCTATTTACATGTTACAATCTGGCACACTTGCTTTTTATTTTACTACCAAACCTAACCTTACTTTTTGTGTTTTGCCTATACTGTATTGTTACATCTACTTTGAAAAACAAAATCAAATTTGCATATATTTAAATATCAATATATAACTTATGGAGAATAAAAGTAAGTACTGATTTTTCGTAAACTTTAAAATCGGTGAACCACAGGTAAAAATAAGGTTTTGTGTGGAAAGCGCAGACGCAAGATAAATTTGTTTGAAGAGGCTGCAAAATGTCTGTCTAAAACTGCTGCTGTAATTGTTATGTTTAATAACGATAACCATAAGGAGGCAAAAACGTCTGTTTTTTAAGAGGTGCAAAATGTCTCTAATCTAACGCAACTTACCTTAGAGATGATTTCTGAGATTCAGGGTGTTAAAAATTTATTCTAGTTTTACTTTTTATAAATCATTTTGTCAATAATGCGTGTGTTGTTATAATATTCGGCTGGAGATGTTTTGGGTATCTTGTGGTATCTTGCATAGATTAAAAAGGAAATAACTTTTGTGAGCTACTCTATGTCATTTTTAGATAAACCTTTTGATTCTTTAACATATTTTACATAAAAAAAGGTATACTTGGTAAAAGTTGATATTAGCAGCCTTTTTGAGATAACAGTATTTAAAAAAACAATCACTTCCTGTAAGGCCACGTCTAGCAATGTAGTTTGTTTCCAAATTAGATGCTAAAATTTTAGAGTGTAAATCCATGGGTGATTTATATGTATGTCCTAAATTGCTTAACTCTTGAGATACAGACCGGAAAAAAAGCTTTTTTTCACTCCAAACTTTGCCACCCTTCATCTCAAAAGTTAAGCTATTTAGATACGAGATTATTTTTGATCTTTTCTTCTTAAAAACAAAACCAGCTTGGACCTGGCCATACAAGAAGTTTTTTTAATCTATATATATATATTTTATATAAAAATACCTTTTATATAAAATATTCTGAAAAGTATGTTTTTAAAGTACATACAGAGTGACTATTTTATTTTAAATTTATGTAAGATACCGCAGGTGACACCTTCTAGAATTTACAATAAAATTAATAGAAGATTCCTATTTCTTACCTCCCAAAACACGTCTTATTCAGCCGAATATTTTAACAATACACAAAATCATTTATAAATAACTAAAACCAGAATAAATTTCTAACATCATAAGTCCGAAATCATCCACTTTTGGTCTAAGGAACTTGTAGCATTTTAGAGATTCTGGGTACAATATTTGGCAATTGTAGGGGTACCTCAATACTATCGTCAACCTTTTGCACGATATTTTTTGGATAAAGTCATATTTTAATTCCCTCTAATGGCAGTTTTGAAGAATTTAAAAATGTGAAATTTCTAATTAATTTTATGATCACTTATTTAAAATAGTTAATTATATAAATTTTTGGGAAACGCGAAAAACGTTATGCATTAAGCTACGGTTTCCTATGACTGTCGGTCGGCGGAAACTGACGCGATTTACGTTCGCCCAAATCAATTATTCAGTTTTAAATGAAACCACATTCAAGTGAATATTTGATTCGGGCAAACGTAAATCGCGTCGGTTTCGGTCGACCGAAAGCCTTGAAAACCGTAGCTTTACATGACTATAGTAATATTTATTAAAAAAATTAAATTTGTTAATAAATGTTACTGGTTATTAAATGTAGACGGTTTTCTATGATTTCTATATAATTAGGCATTATTATTACACTCAGAGGTATTATTATAACCCTTAAGTGAACGCGTCGAATTTCGACTGGTAGAAATTCTATTAAAAACAATAGATTAGAAAATGAAACGGCAAATGTTCGTATTTAAAGTGTATTTGCTTTTAAAAGGCATATACACACTTTTTGTTATTTTAAATTAACAATACGAGTACAAACTCTATCCAAAAAGAATTGTAGCACATGGAAAGTCAAAAATTAAACTATTAGGATAATTTTACCAGATTGTTTTATTTTTAGAAACAGAACTATATGGGCAAAATGGTAATAATAAAAATTAACCTATTTAAAAAGAACTCATTCGTGAATTGTCCAAAGATAAAAAAAAAGATCAACTTTTCAACTAAACCAAATTGGGTTAAATCCTATTTTGGTGTAAGCAATTGTTTTGCAGTATTGCCAATTTATACAGACTTTTGACTAAACTCGGGTGGCCTTAATAAAGTGTAAAGAAATGCGAAGGAAAAGTTTTTATGTGAAAGAATAAAACGTTTAATCTAAAATATTTCAGAAACGGTTGCTCGTAGCGATATTTGCCAAGTATACCTTTTTTGTAAAATAATATACCGTGGCAGAGTAATAACACTTTGAACAAAAGCCAAGGACTGCAGGTGGCTCACTCTACATTTAACAGCAAAAATATGAGTAGCTTTTGATTACTTACTTTAGAAAAAAATCACCATAATTATAATATCTAAAAATGAAATAAAAACTTTGACACCATGTATCTTGCAAACAATTAACTTTTCGACTAAGGTAAATTGCGTTAGATCATTGTATTTTGGTCCACGGAGCATATGGTAGCATTCTGTACAGACCTTTAGATAATGAAAAACTTCTTAAAAAGTCCCAAGAATCTATTGTACAAAAAGCATTTCTAATATTATCTGGGAGTTTATTAAAAGCTCCTGAGGCCTAATACAAGGGATTGTTAATACCCTTATCTGTTCTTTCAGCCTGGTAATAAATATCACTAAGTCCTAGTATTATAAGTGTGCACATCTGCGTTCAGCAGAAACCCTGTGTTCGTTTTCCGTGTCTGATTCAATATTCTAGACTCATATTTACACTGTTGAAATTTGATTACATTTCTTAATCTGCAGACACCCATCCCAACATACAGGTCATTCGTATGCATCATACGATCAAAGTTAAACAATGTTTTAAGAAATTTTATTTTGAAAAATTAGCATTTTATTTACACACACCACAAACACCCCATACTTGAGCCAAGTACACGAAGTGAGAGAAAAATATGCGTTGTAAGTATTCATTTTAGTTTTATAACTAAGAAAATGTCTAATCCTCTACACTGCGATCATTAGAGGTATTTTATTTAAAAATATTCGAAGTGGTCATTCCAACTAAGATTTTCATTAATTTATTAACCCAAAATATTTTATTTCTTCAACTCTTTTACCTAAATATTATTTATTCTTTTTGTGGGATATTAATTACTTTATTTTTGAGTCTCCATCACTTTAGGTAAATCTAAAGTACTGTTTGTTTTTTTTTTTTTGGTGAACAGTAAGGGTGAGTTTCGGGACGTTAAATGATTAAAATCAGCTCCAAGTATTTTATGTTTTAAACGTGAAAAATGGACATTTTTTTATGTGCTAATTTCCAACAGTATCAAAAACAAACGCGAAATCCGGTAGTGCAAAAATAAAAAATCTATATAAACAGCAACACACTTAAAAACAATAAAAACAGTAATATCTGTTACTATTCTATATAAATCAGGATCTTAAAAAACTGTAAGCCATTTATCAATAAATAAATAAAAAAATTAAAAAAATAACATTAAAATGCCATTGTAGATCATATCATTTCATACCAAATTCTTCAAATTAGTGTAGGAGATTTTGCCGGTCACACCTACATTTCGGACCACGTGAATATTCTGAATTTAGTGTAGTCGATTTTGCTCACTCATTGTTTTCACGGATACACAATTATTATTATAAATAATTTACTAATTTAAAAGTATGGCGACATTGTTCAAGTGTTGTGCTAAAAAGCAAAACAGTTGGGTTTGTGTAGCTTGCAAAAATATTTTTCATCCTAGCTGCACTATGAGGACCAATAAATTTACTGTGATTGATAGAAACCTTATTTGGTGTACAGAGGAATGTGCTTCGAAAGCTGTGGGTACAGGTGATGATGGAGTTGATGATTTAAGAAAAATCATTGCTCGCCTTAATCATGAGTTACAACAAAAGGACAAGGACACAACTGAACTTAAAAGGAAAATAAAATCACTTAAGAACAAAATTACTGGCACCCAAATTGTATATTCGCATGTAGCTTGCCAGACAGATCCAGTAGTGTTTGAGGATAAGGAGACTCAGGTAGAAAGTTGCATACAGAGTGTACAAACTCAAACGGATTCGCTTAATTCCAATTCAATCAATTTGTTGGAAAATGGGTCAGATCATG
This sequence comes from Listronotus bonariensis, assembly GCA_014170235.1. Lineage (NCBI taxonomy): Eukaryota > Metazoa > Arthropoda > Insecta > Coleoptera > Curculionidae > Listronotus > Listronotus bonariensis. The sequence goes on from JACEGR010010086.1 coordinate 4,570, forward strand.
ATACAGGAAATCATCCACATTGCAGGTCGCCCATACAATCTAAGGAGTTAAATGACAACTACCACTTGCCAAAAAATAACAGCTGTTCATCTGTGGTGTGTCTTGACGACGTTGGGAGCACCATAAAAGAAAAACGTTGTGACAGTAATGTACAAATACTGATTATAGGTAATAGGTCTGATGTAGTAGGTGTATCAAAGCATATAAAAGCAAATTCAGTTGCTAAGCTGGATATAAATTGTCAATATCTGGAAGAGGCTTATTTTGAGGATATTATTAACAGCTATTATTTTAGACAGATAAGGACGAAATCTATTAATTTAGGTGAGAAAAAACCTTGTTTTTGGCCTTTTTATATATATTTTTTCAATGCCATTCTTTCGGGACCGGGGAGTAAAATGGGGTGCTGGGCGTGGTAAAGCTAGGTAAAATACTTGAAATTAATGTATAATAGAAATGTAGTGTGATTTTTTTAGGTTTTTTACATTCTTAATGTGAAAATACAAAAGCGTAAATTCATTAGCTACAAATGTAAGTAGTTGTACGGGAGTGACTCCTGCATGGTCCGATTTTTTTAATTCAGTGGATTTATAAAGTGTGTATTAGTCTCAGGTTTAATTAAGGAATTAAAAAAATAAAAGATTTAACCAACCAGAACTAACCATTAGCGTTTTCGGCCCGCTTTGGTACCCCAGTTTGGTTGGTTAAATGCCTACCAACCAATTTCGGATATCAAAATAGTGACGTCACGCCAACTTTGGTACTCTCTTTGGTTTGTCAAATGCTATACCGTGGCTTGCGGGTCGGTAAATGGGTTTTTATGCTCTTATCCTTTTCTAATGTTGTTGGTCTTACTCTAAAATTTATTTCTTTTGATAAGAAAACAGCCTTACCCCAATAGTAATAATTGCAAATATTTTAATTTAAATATTGCTGCTAAATAAACAATGTTTAAAAAACAATAAACTGTTAGGTATAATTCTTCTTCTAATGACCTATCAAAAATGTACCAAACGAATTTGGAGGCTACCATACACAGACGTAACAGTTGTGACGTGAAACATACCAATTGGTACCTACCAAAGTCTAAGTACCAGAACAGGCCGAAATCGCCTCATGTCTGCCCACCTGTACTCTGTCTTCGGTAGAAAATATTCGAGTAATATCAAGTATCAAAACACCAAAAACCGAAGACAGAGATAAATTGGGTGGTCATGGTTAGTTCTGGTAAGTTAAATCTTTTTTTTAATTATCCGTATAATTAAATGTATATTATATAATTATTTTCACTTTTTCACCATTTCACTTCCCAGTCCTGAAAGAATGTTATTGAAAAAATATATAAAAAGGCAAAAAATAAGGTTTTCCCTCACCTAAATTGATAGATTTCGTCCTTACCTGTCTAGAAATACCGTTTCTTTTCCACCAAAAAACAGTACTTTAGATTTACATAAAATGATAGACTTATTTTTTTGCCTGAAACACATAAATTTGGTTTTATTAATATTTATTTTTAATCAATTTTTCAATAATCAGACAGGGTAGAGGACAGATCAGAATTCACCCGTACCTAGAGTTCCTGTTCCTTTGTAGCACTGTATACTAATACTGTATCATCAGCTTGATACGCCCCTGTAGAAAAAAAAACCAATACAATTCCATAGAACCGATAGAAACCATTAGAATCTGCGACAAAAAAAACAATTGTTTTTTTTCGACAGCGCGCTCTAATGGCCTTTCAGTGTCTTGAACACTACAGCAGACAGAGAATAGAAACACGCCAGATAGGATGACGCATCCTGTTCCATTTGTTGCTTTTGACCGTCCCACGAATACTAGTGTAGATAAATTAGAGCCAAAAAAATACATACATATTGTAAAACATTTTGTTAAAATGTTTAAAATTATAGCTTTTTTACTTACCAGCGGTACCAGCAATGATGCTGGCCCAATTATCGGGTCTTGCTGAGAAGCCCCGGCTCAACCAATAAGCCACGTTATTAGGGTTTAATTGGTTTGCCCGATTAATTACACTGGCCATTGTCGCGAGATCCATTTTAGAGTTGTTTCTTGGATTTTATTTGAAAAACTCTACCACTATAATAGGGTAAATACGTATTGATCACTTTTTAGATATGCCGCCACACCTAAAAACTTGCTGTATTAATGTCCTCCCCTCCCTTTATCTATGATTAATGTAACAAACATGGTGACGTGATGTGCGATTATTGTACAATGAGAAGTGTGGGGATCACATAACATCCAGTGCACTACCGACTCCACAGAAAGCCTATCAACTACATCCAATATGGCGGCGCTACTAGTCAAGTAGTGTATAATAAACTGTCGTTCCTTAGTACTTAAATATTTGTTATTGGGCATGTTTATCGTAATCAAAATATTTTTTTATATTTAATCGTAAAATATTACATATTATACAGTGTGTCCGATAAAGTTGAAACCATATGGAAAACTTTTTCATTATTCGTTTTCGAAAAAAAAAATTCTTTATTCAAAGTTCTGCATGGTCTAAAACTTCATATGCAATTATTAAATTTTAATTTTTTTAGTCTTATACGAGATATGTTAAAAAATAGAATTTTGCTCAAGAGTAAAGTACATTAATTTCTGAAAAAATCAGAAAGTGCTATTAAAGAAAGTTGTTCAGAATTAATGAGCATGTACAAATATGAAATTACAGAAATTAAGCATAAGCATTAAGATTTGGTGAAAAACGCTAAAATTGTATCCTGCCAGAAAAGTAATAATAATTTATATGGAAGGAATTTTTATACTATACTGCTGTAACTGCATATTTGGACGACTTTTTTACTTTTAAAATAATATTTTTGATATTAAAAACTAAGGTACTTTACTGTTTAAGCAAAATTTATATTTTTTGACATATCTCATATAGGATTTAAAAAAATAATAAAATTTGATAACTGCATATTGACTGAACTTTTTTCCCAAAATGAATAATAAAAAAGTTTTCCATATGGTTATAACTTTATTAGACGCAGTGTATAATCCAGTAAAAATTAATTTTAGTGTTTAAATAAAAAAATCAAAATTTTATTTTTTTATAGAAATAGAAATTGACATACTTACCAAAGCAGTATTAATTTTTAGGTCGAATTTCGCATTACATTTTACACTGCTTTTATTTTAAACATGTAGACTAGAAAATTTTTAAATATTAGCATTATATTTGTATCTGTTTTGTTCGAATATTTTCGAATGTAGAATATATTATTAATGTTCCTTTAAAATTACAATTAAATACATATTATGTTTTTACTTACAATGTTCACAAAATTTAATAGATGATTAAATTTACCATACATTCTGAGCTTGATATGTATTTATTTATTTATTTATTTCACTTTATTTTCTATAATAATCCAAAAGGATATGACAACGTCAAAAATACAAATTAGTACTATAATTAAAAATGTACAATAATATTGTTTTAACAATCTTATGTTTATACAAAATAAAATAAAATGCTAGACAAACTAATATACTTTAAAACAGATTACAAATCACACAACCCCACCAAATTTGTTTTCACCATACTTGAGCAGGTATCATCTGAAAATAAATACTAATATTATAAACTAACTTACAAACATTAAAAATATGTTGTGCGAACTATTTATTCTTTTTTGTTGCCAGATTGTATCCGCTTCAATTGGGGGAGGCATATTATTATTTTTGAAAGTTAAAACATGATTTTTCTGTTTGGCAAAATTTTTTAAAAATAGATTTGAAAATTTAAATAAAAATTCTTTAACTATATAATTTGTGTCATGTTTTTGACAATTATGCCCCAAAAATAAATTTTAATCTACACCATTAATATTATTAAGAGACAGTTCTCTTAAAAAAACTGATGTTTTGGTTAATAGTCATTCTATAATCATATATATATATATAAGCTGCACATATCACGTCATGGTTAGGGTAGCATAATCCACCCCTGTCGTTTGCAGAAATAAGAGTAGTTTGATCCAAACTGCCAGTGCAACTTATACGTTGTTTTAGAATGAAAAATTTTATTGTAAAAATAGACATTTTAACAATTTAAGACTAATTCAGTGACCTATTTTTTCTTCTGTGTTACACTTTAGTAGTAAAAATAAAAAGGTACCCACCTGGTTTTAAGCGTGGCCTGTTCAATGGTTCATCCAAAATATCCCTCGTATTAGTATAAAATTTTGAACGGCATTCTATATCGTCACTTTGAAAATGTAACTTATAAACCTACTAAGAACATAGACAACTTTATATTTTTTAAACAAAATACAATTAGGATCAATTATACCTTATAGAATGTGTTGTTGGAATAAAATTCTCCCTACGAATAGCATGTATCCATTTATTTTTAAAATCTTCATTTGAGGGAAAAGAAAAAACTGAAACCGTTGGGCCTTTACTGGCACTGGTACTCTTACAAAGAGGCACACAACAAGAGTACGGCATTTTCAAAAACTTAATAATTTGTTAAAAAAACAGAAATTTACTATAAATTTAGTTTAAACCTGTCGTCTTTTGAGTGTAAAAATCGCAGAGAAAATCACAAAAAACATTAAACACTATACTAAGAGGGTCCTTTTAGTTTACTAGGCCAATAAAAAGTTATTAACACAATGTTTTAATTATAAAAAAACTGGTTTAAACGGATGTAAACAACCACTTGTTGATACACCACTACACAAACATCACAAGAAAAAAAGGTAAATAAAACATACACTGTACTAACAGTTGCAAAAATCAATTTTAAACGTCCTTTATATCCACTTAAAACAATTAAAAGGTAAAAACAACCGTTGAAAATGAAAAAAACTGACAAAAACACTATAGTTGTCTACTGTACAAAAAACAAGAGATTCCGCCATTTTTTATCGTCGGATGACAGTTGATTGGCTTTCCGTGAAGTCGGTGTTGACCTGTGTGTTGTAGGTGTTATGTGGTGGGGATTTCCCGAATTTTACAATAACGGCTACAGACGTCAATGAAATCCTCGACTTGGCAACGTTGTCATCTGAAGTGAGGTTCATTGTGGGTTAATTTCAAAATTAATTTGTTTTGTTTTGGTTTTTAGCGCCAATTGGTTCAACCAAGTCAAGGACTTTTTCTTTAGTGTTTTTTAAGTAAAAGATGCTGTTTTTTTTTCTTTGATTGTGAAAAATTATTTTCGATCCAATCAAATTTATGATTTGCTCGTAGAGAGAGAAAGCAGTATATCGCCTTCTCTGTCTGACGCAAGTACTTTTGGGCGCTTTGAAATACCCCTCTAGTTTTATATGCTCCAAGGTGGACGTGAACTGATGATCGAATGGCGGGAATTTTAAATCTTAGCTTGTTCTTAGTTCTTCCGAATTTTGGTAAAAACAAGTAAGTCGAGTTACTAGTTTCTTAATTTGTATTATTAATTTGACTAAAATCTTGTTTTCTAAATGCATTTGTAAACCTTTTTTCCTGCTTTTTTCTCTCTCTTGTCTAGCAGCTCTCTTGTTTAGCAGCTAAAAAAATTAAATGGCATTTGAAAAAACACACATTTTAATGAAATTAAGAATACAAATTAAAAACCTAGTACTCAGAGTTTCTTTATGAGAAGGGGTTTAGACATAAGCAAGACCGGTGATAGCTTTTGTCAGGGACGTGAGGGTGTGAGAATTACGATTTGGGTTGGCAGTTCTGTTCAAAGTTGGTAGCATTAACAGCTGATGACAGAGTCGTGCCTTGTCGAAGCTTTGTTTGGTAAAAACTGTGGAAATTTACCATTTTCATTTTGGTTGTATATTTTGCAAGGATTTCCAATTGTTAATGTTTTTGGTTAGTTTAGAGACTTCACATTATTGGTTCGGACTCGTTTTATTTTAGAGATTTTGATAGTGTTCAGTCGAATAGCTTTCAGTCATTCGTGTTTTTATATATGTACATATGATACAGATGAGTGTCCCATAATTAATGGTACACAGAAAAATCACAGATTTCTTATGCGAAAATACCCATTTAGGATTTAAACAAACATACCTATATCCAAAAGTTAATGATAAGGAAGATACGGGGTGTTAAAGAGATATAAATATTTTTATTCATGCATTTAAAAAATTTATGATATGTTTGTAAACATTTTAATAAAACTCGGTATTCAGGAGTTTTTAAATATCAATGAATACATACTTTCGGGTGCACTGAACAACTAAAACGTAAATACCTTAAAAACGGTTGTCAAGACCGATTCTTACTAAGTATACCTTTTTTGTGCAGAAAGCATAAAGAAGCTTACTAGTTTAGATATATACAGAGTAGTAACAAAAAATTGGGTAGTTTTAGAGAATTTTAAATAGTGTACCCATCGCCATCTAGTCTACACACAAAAATTAATATTCGATCTGAAAAGTTAATGTTTAAAAACCCCTAGATACCGTTTTATTAAGATATTTAAAAAGGGGGAACAATTATCGAAATAAATTTACTTTTTCTTTTTACTATGACACCCCCGTATCTTCCTTATTAGAAACTTTTGGATATTCGGTATGTTTGGTTAAATCTTAATATTTTGGCATAAGGAATCTGTGGTTTTCTGTGTACCATTCATTAGCGGACACCCTGTATACAAAGTTTTTAAAATGGTTTTTGACTTATGGAACCATGGAAAATGTTTTGCTCTGCCAGGTACCTCATCGTCCTGTCGTCGCTTTGATAATTTTTAATTTTCAATATTTAAACCACATGTATGTTTTTGTTTTGCCTATTAAAATAATCCAATAAATTTTGTTTACAACATACAGTTCTTTTTTGTTTTCTCCCTAATTCTACGCCACTGATCTGCCTAAAATCAAACATGGCCGAAAATGGCCCGACTTGACGTCACAGCCGCGCTAGCCAATATGGCGAATGTCGTGACCTTATCTCATCAATCGACTTTGCTAGTACTCATAACTCAACTTACTTGGTTTTACCAAAGTATGGAAGAGTTTAGCTGATACTTTTCTTAGCAAATCGAACTTCTACTTACACTTTGTAGACAATAACAACAAAATATTGGTGAAAGTAAGTTTTCTAAGAAAAATATCAAACAAATTAAAAACAAGCTAAAATTAAATTTTCCTTTAAATTCCCACCATTCAATCATTACTTCATATTCACCTTAAATCAACAACAAATTTTCCTTTATACAAAATACCAATTAAAAATAAAAATAAATTAAAATTTTAATATGTTTATTTGACAGAAATATTATTTTTATGAGGTAAAAAACTAATTTTCTTCTAAAAATAGTACCCATACAATTTAAAATACAATGTTCAAAGTAATAAAAAAGTTTTATATTTGGAAAAAACCATAAAAAACTTATAATTTTACTAGGGATTACTATAATGTTAAACTACAGTAACAGCAACAATAATACATTAATAATGTTGTACAAAAGGTTTCTCCGAAAAATTATCTCTTAATTTGACCATTAGAATAAAGAAACAAGAGCAATTGACACGATAACTGATAATATAAATGTTATGCTTGAAAAACAACAGAAACAAGAAAAAGAATATTGTAGTAATGTCACACAAGAACAAAACCCCATACTTATATGATTTTGAGAGTCAGGTCACTAAAGTTATTCCAGTGAAGGGAAGACTGGATTCATATTACACATGGATATATACCCATTGTTCACAAACAGCATTTTTTCAAAGCCCGTAGGTGGTTTTCTTCCATCTTAATGTTTTTCGTTTAACAGTCCTAAAAAAAAATTGTTGATGTTATGTATATTAACACATTCACTGCCACGATGGCATGAAAAACCCTTCTGTTGTAGTGTTTTTTCCGCTGATTAACGTGCTGTCAACAAAAGAAAACAATTGAACATCGGTTTTTCGATTTATTGCAAATAATATACTTTTTTAAATGGAACTGTATATTATATCATCATTCGAAAGATCTATTAAGAGCTTCAAAAAAGTCGACAAATAATATATCAAATTTTTAATAGTTTCGGAAATATGGCCATCCTCAGGAATTTGATAGTAAACTGGCATTTTTAAATAAAACACCCTGTATATTGCATCACCAACAAATAGATATTTTAAAGATCTTTAAGAAAATACCACATTTAATATGTCTATCTCTTATAGTTTTGTAAATATGATCATCCAAATCTAAAAATTATGTTATATTTCCATTATACCTATCTACAAGCTCTAAGCTAAAAACTTGGAGTTTAGTATTTCTTAGTTCTATATTTCTGAAACCATAAAAATAGATATATAAAATGTGGTATTTTCTTTAAGCTCTTTTAACTATCTATTTAATGATGATGAAAACCCCAGTTTATTATTAAATTAAACCATATTTCCGAAACTTTTGAAAATGGGATATTTATTTATTTATTTATTCATGACATCATGTACTCTACAGAAACATAATCCAAATGGTTAATTATAAACTTACAGACTAAATTAAATTAAAATACAATGTATCATACAATAAAAAAGGACATACATATACATAATATACAAATTAAATTTAAAAACAAGACACTAAAGCAAAATGTACAGTAAACAAATCAATATTTACAAATGTGTGAAAAACGGACGTGACACACTGTATTACAAAACGTAAACATATATCACATGTTCACTTTTTTAAAGCTCTTTTATAGATCTTTCGAATAGTAAGGGCCCCCACAGACGTGCAGGTGTACCCACGGTCCACCGTGGGTATACCCCAGAGAAATGGAGAGAGATAGAGAACTCGCTTCGACCACTGCGCATCCCATTTTGCGGGAACGGCATGGGCACCGCCATATTAAATAGGGGTATTTTCCTGGATTTGTCAAAAGTAATTTACACTAACCTTATTTTCACTATATTCCGCCTTCTTTTTGCACAAAATTTTTATAAAACACTAAATTGCCACACAATATTTTATAAACACCTTTTAAAAAACCTGTTTTTTATTTATTTTACACGTTTTTTTCATTAAATTGAAAATAATTTACCCATAAATGCTGCAACCATAAATACAATATGTAGATGTATTTATGGTTGCATACACGAGTTTGTTTAAAGTAAAGCTTTTGAATTAATATAATTAATAATAAAAAATGTTTTTAAAGGGTTTTTTGATGTTAAATGAAATATTGTGTGCCATTTTAGTATTATAATATGAATTTTGTGCAAAAAGAAGGGAGAATATTGTGAAAATAAGATTAGTACAAATATCAATGACAAGTAGTGGACATCCATGTCGGCGCCCGGTATTTGCCTTCTCGCGCATGATGGTAAAGCGACTTCTCCCCCTCTCCATTTCTCTGGTATACCCACGGTCTGCCCACGGTAGACCTGCACAGTTTTTTATTCAGGTAGACCTCAGCTTGTGTGGGCAAAACTGTGCAGTTTTTTAACCTGTTCAGGCGACTGGAGTAAAATCAAAAATATCCTATTTGTACCGGCCACAGACACGCAGGTCGACCGTAGAAGTCGTAAAGTTTTTTTAACCTGTTTATTTTAAAAGGCGACCGAAGCCGGCATCCTTTGTAAACTCGAGGGTGAACTGGTTTATTTGTAATTGAAAAAATACATAGTAATTGATTATGGCAACAGAATTTTTTAAACAATGCAAAACATTTTTTGTGTTGTTTTTTTTTAAAATTTTTAAAAGAATAAACTATAGGTAAACTCCATTTAATAACTTAATGATTATAAATATAATTTAAATGTCATAAAAAATACTAAAATTAAATAAATATTATACAAGGTGTCCCATTAAATAAAAGCTTGTGTGTATGACTATGGTTACTATAATTTCTTTAGTCAAATTAAAATGAGACAAATAACTTTGTTTTCTCATTAATGCATTTATTGATATTTCGACTGCTTGCTACATTTTCAAACCGAAAATTTAGCAAACCTTCAGGACTGAAGTCAAAATGTCAATAAATACAGTGCTAGAAAATATAGCTATTTGTTTCTTTTTAATTTGAAATGTACTATCAGAAAGTAACGGACAACTTAATTCAGTAACTCTTTAATCAATATCGAAACACCTTTATTTCTGATATGTTAAGCGGGAGGGGGACCACTATTTTAAACCTAAATGTTTTCCTAAAAAATAGTTTATAAAAACAAAACGTAAACTATAATTCTTTAGACTGTCTTCTTACCACGCATTGTCAAAAATGGACGGAGGTAAACGGGGCGCGAAAATATTTCTTTTACCTGCACGCCTGTAAGGTTACGTTTATATCATAGGTAAATGGGGCGCCAGCCCTTCCCGAGAGGGGGTGTGGGTCAGGGCACGTAAGAATTCCTATAATTGACACTAATAATTTGTATACCACTTAGTCAGTTCAGTTCTCATTGTTATAGTGAATTGATGTGCGAAAAGATTTCCACTCAAGATTTTAATAGTGAGAAAATGTCGGTATCAGTAATTGAAAGTGTGAGTGGAAAAGATTTAATAGCCTACAAAAATTTTACATTTTCAAAAGACAGTAAACAAAAGAATGTAAATATTTTTTGATGCAATAAATGTTTCGTAATTAATAAAATTTTTAAAAATAGACCAACATTTTATTTCGATACCTTTACTTTAAAGAAAACATTTGCGCCCCGTTTACCTATACGATTTTATTGACCCCAAGATCCCTGCGCCCCATTTACCTGTTCAATAAAACCTTTTGTGAGGCCTTGTGCCCCGTTTACCACCGACGGCAAAAATTACCCATAGAAGTGGAGCTACGTGACACGTAAACGTTTTATATATTTATTATTATATTAGTACCTGGACTTTTTACAATGGGCCGTTATCAAAACCAGTGTAGCCCCTTTATTATACCGCGCCGCTTTGTCCTACTAGCAGCGCAAAAGGCGCCGACAGGAGGGTGAATCACATTTTGGACTCTACGTGGACTTGATAACTTTTATGATTTTTATTAGTTGATTTCAACGAAATTTCATGTTATTGCCATAAACGACAACCTTTAGTTGTTGTTTAGTCTCTGTGTGGGGTGGTTGTCATTTTTCACAGCACACAGTCAACACAAGTTAAAAGAATGTCTGGTCTGAACCAAAAAAAATCATTGAAGAATTTATTGAAATGTATAAATCTTATCCATGTCTATGGCAAATCAAAAACAAGGATTACCATGACCGAAATAAACGGGAAGCTGCTTATCAAGAACTTGTTAAAAAATTAAAGGTTGTTTTGTAAGATAATAAAATTGAAAGTTGAGATTATACTCCCAACTCGGACCTATACTTAAAAAGGTAAAAGTTGTTTTTTTTATTTATTTTTTTACCATAACTTTTTAGCCAACTAAGTTATCACTGTACTAAACATCGAAAATAGTATACCCTGTATAATACATTTTATCAAAGAGGGAAAGTATTTAAAGGCCTCAATAAGAAATATTTTATTCTTAAAAAAACATAAAAAAACAATAAAATAAAACGAAACTATTTACATATATTGTGGCACAGCAATACCGTATTTGTCATTTAACCTAAACATTTATTTAAATTATATAATTTTTAATTATTATATCCTTTACCTGTTAAACTTTATTATTCATTAAAAAGAAATCTGTTTACGGCCGACCGAAGGAAAAAACTGTGCAGTTAAAACAATCAATCAATCAATCAATCAAAATTTATTGAAAAAGCCAACAGCTGTACAATATTATTTCCTTATAACTATTACAAGGACACCTATAAGTAGCACTAATCCTAATTTTCCCAGCAAGACGAATAATATATTAAATATACAAACTGTACATACTTAAAAAAAACTAGTTACAAAAGTGGTAGTAGACAAAAAGAATAACATCAAGTTTAAAATTGTCATACATTTAAAAACAAATAAATAAATAAATAAAATCTTCAGAGTTTTAACAGAAATAAAAACAGCAAACTTTACACTTAAAAACACTACATACACAATGGTGTACTTTAAAATATAAAATACAACATACAAAATATAAAATATAAAATGTAAAATGTAAAATGTAAAATGTAAAATGTAAAATATAAAGTACAAATACAAAATATAAAATGTGAAACATAAAATATAATATACAAAATTTAAAATATAAAATATAAATAACAATTATTTTAAAATAGTTAAAATTTAAAGTTAAAAGTGTTAAACTTATGCAAAACAATACTAACACAATCATAACACACATCCCTTTAAAATTCAGTTTATATTCTCATTGAGTCGTTTAAAATGGGAATAGTGTTCTCAATAAATTCGTCCAAAGAATAGTTTGCACTGTCCATCAAAGCACTCCTTAAAAGTTTATTAAAACGCTTGGTATCAAGCTGCCTCACGCTCAAAGGAATGGCATTGTACAAATACTTTCCATAGTGATGCAAACTATTCTTGGTAATCATATTGTGAGATTGGGGTAGGTTTAAGTCCTCCCTTATTCGGGTAGGATAATTGTGGATATCGCCCCGTTTCTCCAATTTTTTCCCATGTAAGAAGGTGACACTCTCATAGACAATCATGTCATACAAAGTAAGGATTCTTAAAGATTTAAATAACGGTCTGCAGTGCGCATTTCTGTCTGCTTTACATATAAGTCTAACTGCTCGCTTCTGCAGCAAAAATATTATATTACACCTGGCAAGGGTTGTATATCCCCAAAAAATAATTCCGTATCTAATATGTGACTCAAACAAAGCATGATATACCTCCAAGGATATTCTAGTGTCATTAATTTCTATAGAAACCGTTCTTAGGGCAAAAATAGAGGATGCCAGATGTTTACACACCTGATTAAAATGAGTTTCCCACTTCAAATTATTATCAATATGCAGGCCTAAAAACTTACAATTTGATACTTTTTGTATTATTTCTTGGTCAATTTTTATTGTGACTGTGCCTCTTTTAGAAAATACCATGGATTTGGTTTTGAAATGTTCAAGGCCAGTTTATTTGAATCAAACCAACCCTTAATCATTTCCAGATCTTTATTAATTTGGTTTTGTAGCGCTATTGGATTATCACCAGACCAGCATATTGATGTATCATCTGCAAAAGAGTAATTTTACCACTAATCTTTAGCTGCGCAATGTCATTAATATATATCAAAAACAGCAAAGGACCCAAAACCGAACCCTGTGGAACACCGTGAATCACCTTTTTAAAGTCTGACAAAGTCTTAGTGCCTTTAGCATCAGTTACCTGCACTGCCTGTTGCCTGTGTGATAGATATGACCTAAACCAATCCAAAGAAATACCCCTAAACCCATACAAATTTAGTTTATCTAATAATATCTGATGATTTACACAGTCAAAGGCTTTTGCCAGATCGCAAAAAACAACAACTGTTAAATTTTTATGGCTTTGATTAAGATCACAATAAACTTTACTCATAAGATTATACATGGCGTCCCTGGTACCTAAGTCTTCTTGAAATGCAAATTGACTAGCATCTAGTATTTTACGCCTTGAAAGAAAACTCTTCATACGAGCTTTTACCAATGATTCTATAATCTTTGAGAGAACCGATAACAGGGAAATTGGGCGAAAATTAGAAGGACACTTTAAAAAACTGTACAGTTATACCTGATTGCCCCACACACGCTCAGGTCTCAGGTCTACCTGAATAAAAACTGTACAGGTCTACCGTGGACAGACTGTGGGTATACCCACGGTAGACCGTGGGTACACCTGCACGTCTGTGGGGGCCCTAATATAATATATTTATTTATTTATTTATTTGTAATATTTACACTACATAAGTGTTTTTACACTTCAATTTAAATATAATATAGGGTGTTCCATTTAAAGAAAGTAAATCGAAAATTCTATGTTTAATTGTTTTCCTGTTGGCCGCACGCATCAGCATACTACAACTTTACTAATTTAACACACTTCGTATCTTTAATAATAAAGAAGTTAGCAGTAGTGCCGACTCAAGTTTGATCACCCTGTATATTTTGCATATCATACTTGTTTTACATTACAGCCCTCTGAAGCCACATAATATTCTAAAAATATTATCCAAATAGGGTTTCTTGTTCAGCCATACTCCAGAATTTACATATAAAATACACGGCGTTAAGTGGCAAATGTGAATGCAAGTGGCTATTGTGGCTTCATAACATTGTTGTGCCTGAGTTACCTACATGGATACACATGGTTGTAAATCAAAATTTATTGTGAAGCCAGGTAGGCATCTCATGGCAGCGAACATGTTTGGGAATATAAAGCAAATAAAAATCTAAATTAAATTTAACAAATAATGAAAACAACATTTTACCTGCATAATTTTCATTACATATGCATGTACTGGATATACACATACACCATCGTTTCTAAGAATGTAGGTGGTTTTCTTCCATCTGAATGTTCTTCGCTTAAGAATTCTAAAAAAATATATTTATTTTATGTCATATTTACAGATATAAAGAAAAAAATCGAAATTAAAGTTAGAAAGAAGGATAAAGACTCATTTAATAAGGATAGTGCCTAGTTATGGAACTCGGGAGATATCGACTCAGAATCGGGTTTCACATAACACTCGGTAGCGACTCGATACGTTACGTATCAAGACAGCAGTTAAGAATCCTCCTGCTGGTAAGGTAGACGCTCCCAAAAATGAAGAAGGTTATGTTAAAAATCGATTAAAATAAAACGAAGTGACTAGGGGCACGTTGATGTGCCGCGATTATACTTCTACCGGGCACGTGTATGACGTCATTCATACAACGTGTTCCAGGCACGCGATATTTTTGATGATTTTGTTATTTGTGGTTAGGTAGTCACTTCAAACATATTTCTTCAACTTCGAAATGGTGACAATTTAAAATTGACAAGTTTGGTACTTTGGCAGGCTCTAAAATCTAAACTACAGTAAAAAGCACAGGGATGTGTAATTGGATTGGTTTGAAAGGCTACAGACGGTCATGCAAAACTGTCACCTTTGGGGGATGAGGTGTCATGGTTAGTTCTGGTTAGGTAAATCATTTTTGTTTTAATACCTTAATAAAGCAAATTTAAAAAAAATAGATTTAACTAACCAGAACTTACCATGACCCCCAATGACACTGAATGACAGTTTTGCATAACCGTGTGAAGGGTTCAAACCAATCAAATTACACGTCTCTGTGCTTTTTACTGTAGTCTATAAAATCTGGATCAGATCAGGGGAAATGGTTTGCACTGTCCTGTTCAAGAGCTATTAGACGGTACTTACTAATGGTACTAGCGGTGGTCCTGAAATTGGTACTATTATTTTGAGTACCAACTATTGCAAGTACCATCTGCTAGGTCTGCGGGCACGGTCTGGGAAATATAATAAGATAGATAGTGCAACATTTGTCCTCATTTCTCAGGCTCTAGGTTTTAAAAGCTTGTCAAAAGTACCAAACTAATCAATTTTTAATTGTTAATATTTTGAAAACAGCTGATGAGGGGTATAGGATATTTTACTTGAAAAATATCTAAAATTATCCGTAGAAAACAAAAATGGGATATGATGTGTTCCATTTAAAAACTGCTTGTCATGAAATATCAAGTTCAGTATTGTCTTTTGTCTGTTTTGCTACATAATTCTGATGATTAGCATAAAACGAGACAACTGAATTTACATTTAATTACACTTACCTTCTAACTGCAACCCGAGAAGATACCGATGGATCGAAATCTATGAGAAAACCATGTTTTAGACAAAATACTTTAATTTTTGAAGCAATAAATCTTTGTTTTATTCTGTTTTCCAGTTTTAATGTTTTATGATTCATACAGGGTGTCCCGAAATTACGCGTCAGGATTTCTGTGGGCGATTCTGCACGAAAAATTAATGCAACAAACTTCTATAAATTTTTTTCGAAAACTAAAAATTAACGGATATACAGGATGTTGAAGAAATTTTTTTTTGTTATTATTTCTAATAGCTTTTTTCTAGTGTTAGTATACTGTATTTCGCCAAATTTTGCATATATACTCACTATCACTAGTGACTCTTTTTATTTGCCCTATTAATTTGATATGGCCTAAACTGTCCTTCACTTTAGAAAAATGCCTTAGAATTTTTTGTTTCAATCATTTTATAAATTTGGATATAAAATTAATAACATTAACACAAAAATTGTATAGAGTTTGTTTCATTAATTTTTCGTGCAGAATTGCCCAACAAAATCCTGACGCATAATTTCCGGACACCCTGTATCGTTCATATTTTTTTAGATCATTTTTGAGGATTTTACTTTAAATTTAAATGTGTAGAAAAAAATCTTATATTTAATCAATTATAAAAAATTAGTAGTATATATCTAGTTTTGTTTGTGTTAATTAAAATAATCAAATTTGTATATTAACGTCAGAATGAATGAAACACTGAGCAAATTATTTTTGTTAGGTAGGTAAACCTACAACTATAAAATTAATTTTATCATACTATGTTCAAAATAAGATTTATATTTATTTATTTATAATATAATAGCTTTGCTTCTGGTTTTATGAATAATAAAACATTTGCTTGCTGATAGCTGCTAATCAACAGGCACCTATCATAGATCTAATGGCACGTTCAGTTGATAAAATCGCATACGTCAACGTGCACCTATTTTAGTAGTAAATAATTAAGGGCACGCTCAGTAGTGACGTCATACACGTGCCCGGTAAAAAATAATCGCGGCACATCAACGTGCCCCTAGTCACTGCG
>JACEGR010010087.1:0-21258 GCA_014170235.1 Listronotus bonariensis
GTAAACGATTGGTAAATACCGTTTTAAAGCTAGTTCATACAGACGCGAAAAGCGAATTGCGAAAGCGAATATTTGGCCAAAAAATTCGAGTTTTTTGTCATGTTCATACCAAAGTCGATTGATGAGTATAAGGTCACGACATTCGCCATATTGGCTAGCGCGGCTGTGACGTCAAGTCGGGCCATTTTCGGCCATGTTTGATTTTAGGCAGATCAGTGGCGTACAATTAAGGAGAAAACAAAAAAGAACTGTATGTTGTAAATAAAATTTATTGAATTATTTTAATAGACATAACTTAAAACAAAAACATAAATGTGGTTTAAATATTGGAAATTAAAAATTATCAAAGCGACGACAGGACGATAAGGTACCTGACAGAGCAAAACATTTTCCATGGTTCCATAAGTCAAAAACCATTTTAAAAACTTTGTATACAAGGTGTCCGCTAATGAATGGTACACAGAAAATCCACAGATTCCTTATGCCAAAATATTAAGGTTTAACCAAACATACCTAATATCCAAAAGTTTATAATAAGGAAGATACGGGGGTGTCATAGTAAAAGAAAAAAGTAAATTTATTTCTATAATTGTTCCCCCCTTTTAAATATCTTAATAAAACGGTATCTCGGGGTTTTTAAACATTAGCTTTTAGCAGATCGAATATTAATTTTTGTGTGTAGACTAGAGGGCGATGGGTACACTATTTAAAATTCTCTAAAACTACCCAATTTTTTGTTACTACTCTGTATGTATGTAAACTAGTAAGCTTCTCTATGCTTTCTGCACAAAAAAGGTATACTTAGTAAGAATCAGTCTTGACAACCAATTTAAGGTATTCACGTTTTAGTTGTTCAGTGGACCCGAAAGTATGTACCTCCAATAACATCGTATAAGCTATAATTACAACTGCTCAGATATAAATAGCTGATAGCTAAAAACTCCTGGGTACCGAGTTTTATTAAAATGTTTAAAACATATCAGAAATTATCGAAATACATGAATAAAAAATATTTATATCCCTTAAACACCCCGTATCTTCCTTATCATTAACTTTTGGATATAGGTATGTTTGTTTAAATCCTAAATGGGTGTTTTTGAATAAGAAATCTGTGGTTTTTCTGTGTACCATTAATTAGCGGACACTCATCAGTATTATATGTATATAAAAACACGAATGACTGAAAACTATTTGACTAAAAACTATCAAAATATCTAAAATAAAACGATTCCGAACCTACAATATGTCTCTAAACTAACCAAAAATATTAACAACTGGAAATCCTTGCAAAATATACAACCAAAATGTAAATGGCAAATTTCCACAGTTTTTACCAAACAAAGCTTCGACAAGGCACGACTCTGTCATCAGCTGATAATGCTACCAACTTTGAACAGAACTGCCAACCGAAATCGTAATTCTCACACCCTCACGTCCCTGACAAAAGCTATCCCCGGTCTTGCTTATGTCTAAACCCCTTCTCATAAAGAAACTCTGGTTCATACAGCGCCGAAATTCTAGGCAACAACATAACCTACAAATTTCTATATTGTTTTAATTTCGGTGGTGACACTACGCTTGGGTTCTTTTAAGATTTTCTTTGTTTTTCCTTTTAATAATATAACATTTATCTGATGTGATGAATAAAGAATATAGCACATTTATTTGGCAATTAAGACGTAGAAACGCTGCAAATTTTTTATAAATGAAAAGGGCTAAAGAAGTTAATATAAATTCAAATCAAAAACAAAAAATACTTAAGAAGATGAACACAAAAATAACGTTACAAACAGCTAATAGAATGACATAAAAATAACAATAACAAAATTGTTTTTGAAATGACATATGACAAATATCCTCTTTTTTCTACGTATGTGCGTACGCGAATATTCGCCAGAAATTAAAGTGATCACAAGTTTCCGCCCACTAGATTTTAAAGTTTGCGAATTCGCAACATCTTTAAACTAACTTTATTTTGAATTACCCGCCTTTAATTTTATGTGAAATTGACCAATGAGAATAAAATTCGCGATTCGCATTTCGCTTTTCGCGTGAATTGGTTCTTCGCCTAAAATTGATGTTAATGAGGGTTGTACATGAATTGTTGTTAGTGTCAGCAAACACAATTGTAGTTCCACTATAGACTCCCAGAACAATGCTTAATTTTTGGTCATCACTTTGGACGCTGGCTTGGCTGAATTTATGAAGCGGCAAATTATACGTACTATTTACGTGTGTTCTCGATGGATACCGCTTCATAAATTCCACGAAGCGAGCGTCCAAGCTGGATGACCAAAAATTTAGCATTGTTCTGGGTGTCTAAAGTGAAACTACAATTGTCTTTGGTGTCAGCTGCGGCGCCAATGGTGGAGTTATACAGGGTGCTCCAAAGAAAATATTCATATTAAACTTGTGTTTTTTTTTAATGGAACACCCTGTATATTAGTTCAGTTTTGGAGTGTAAAAATAAAAATAACGTAAATTTTATCAGCGATACCTATACCAAAAATTTAAGGTTTTTGAGATATGACAAAAATAAAATTTTAATATATCTTACCTTACTTACGCTTGACTTTGTACAGGGTGGCCCACCATATTCGACACGGTCTGTAGCTGGATAACCATGGAGTTTTTAAAAAGTAAATACTAAAACATATACAGGTCGGATAAGGCCACAGAATAAAATTATTTTACTCTATACAGGATGTCTCAAAAAGTGTGACGTATCAAAGTTATATTTTTTAAATGGAACATGCTATATTTTATGACGGTTTTGGATTCTACTTAAAAAATAATTTAAGTTTGTTAATAGTACCAAGTGTCTAATTTTATTCGTTTTTGTGATATTTGATTTTTTTCAAAATGCTCTTTAAACTTCAAAATTTGTTACAAGATTAGGAAAAGTCTGCCGTATCATACGTAGGTCATATCGAGATCATAGATTATACAGGGTGATCAAAAAATATTTTCAATTTTTTTAGAAAGTCAAGTTGCAATATCTCTCTTATTTTAAATGGAACACCCTGTTTTTTTTAAACCACATGATGACAAACCAACTGCTCTTTCAAATGGTGTATAGGTTGCCTATACCTATCTTTTATACTTTTTAAGTAAATTCCGTTTTAACATATTTTTAATTCAAAATGTCTATTTAAATGTAAGTAGGCTGTAATATAGCTATGCCTATTTACTAAGCCGTTATTGCAAAATGTAAATTTGTTGGAAAAAGCACAAAATTAAAAGATTTTGTATTATCTGCCACTATTTTTAAAATTCACAGAAAAAAATTCATTAGTTGCTTATAATGCTACTTCCAATAACACTTATTTCAGCTGAATGTGGTAATGATAAAACTTGTGTTTTTAAACAATCCTTATAACGCCTCTGGTCAGTTATGACGACATTCTGTGACCTATAACTCGTTTCTTCCATTATCCATAATCACTGTGTCAAATTTTTTAAAGCAACTATTAAGGTTATCAGATGCGTTTCTCCTGGAATATTTTTCAGGATTAACTCTAAACTAAAGTAAACCATTTTTTTCACATTCTACCAGTATTATATCATCTTGTTGTTGTAGAAGAAGGGTTTTTATTTAAAATAATTGAAATTTCTTTAAACTGACTAAAACACTAGTAATTAATAAATGGTCTTTGTTATTTTCTTAAGAAAAATATTAATGGCTGCTATGTCACAGCCAACTTATTTAAATAAACATTTGGACTAAAAATTTGTAAAAACAGATTTTACTAAAAAGCACAAAAAGATAGGCAACCTATACACCATTTGAAAGAGTATTTTATTTGTCATCATGTGACGTAAAAAATACAGGGTGTTCCATTTAAAATAAGAGAGATATGGCTATTTGATTTTCTGAAAAATTGAAATTATTTTTTGATCACCCTGTACAATATTTGATCTTGATTTGACCTACGTATGATATGGCAGACTCTTTTCTAATCTTGTTACACATTTTAAAGTTTAAAGCGTTAAAAGTGTTGAAGTAAAATCAATTTAATTTTACCTCTGCATTTTTCAAAAAAATCAAATATCACAAAAACGAATAAAATTAGACACTTAGTATTAAAAACAAACTTGAGTTATTTTTTAAAGTAGAATCTAAAACCGTCATGAAATATAGGGTGTTCCATTTAAAAAAATATAACTTTGATACATCACACTTATAGAGTAAAAATAATTTTATACTGTGGTCTTATCCGCCCTGTATATGTTCCAGCATTTACTTTTTTAAAAACCCCGTGGTTATCCAGCTACAGACCGTGTCGAATATGGTTGGCCACCCTGTATATTATGTTAGATTGCTAGAATATTAACTGTACCATCACCTAAATTTAAGTTTTTTACAAAAAATTATACAGGGTGTCCAAAAATTAATATACAGCGTGTCTTAAGTTTGCAGCATATAGAAAACTTTTTTATTATTGATTTAACGAAAAAAGTTATTTGTTATAAAATGTTGTAAAAGTTTTGCATGGTCTAAAACCCTATGCAATCATCAGATATTAATTTTATTTGCAGTGGTATACGAGGTATGGTCATAAAAAATTTGGGGTGTTCCATTTAAAAAAAACTTAACTTTGTGTTATAACTTTCAATTAAAAGTCAATGGAAAAAATGTAGGTAAGCCACTGAGTTCTACCTTAAAATCCGTAACACTTTTCTTTTTACATTTTTCTCTATCTCTAATATCAAGAGAGTTACAGGTGCCTGGCCAAATTGACAAAATTTGAAAAACACTCTGTATCTCCAAAACGAATCAAGTTGGCCATGATTTGCTTTTACCATTAAATTTGTTTCAAAAATTGAAATCGAGATTGCGCAATTTGATTTGTTCTATTTATTTTAGTTTTCGCTATACCCTGCAAGGTCAACGAAAATGCGACACCCTGTACACCCAATTTTCTAGCAATCTAACATAATATCAAAAATTAAGCGTAAGTAAGGTAGGATATTATTAAAATTTTGTTTTTGTCATGATTGTTTCAAAATCCCAAATATCTTAAAAACCTTTTATTTTTGGTATAGGGATTGCTGATAAAACTTACATTATTTTTACTCATACAACCCAAAAAATAAACTGATATACAGGGTGTTTCATTAAAAAAACACAAGTTTAATATTGATCTTTTTTCTGGAGCACCCTGTACAATTCTACCATCGGAGACGCAGCTGACGCTCACAACGATTCATGTACAACCCTCTTGAAGCATTGAGTTATGGACTGAGGGGAAATAACTGACATTTTGCATCTGGCTTTTGGTCAATATCATCAACTAATTTTCACTATGTGGTTATTGGGAGTTTTGTGATCAGCTCGCCAGCCCAGCTTAATATTATAATTAATAATATAATTAAAAAGAAATCTCTCTTTTTAGATGTTGATTCCCAGTCTGATGGTAAGCTTTGGCATATTTTTGACTTTTTCCAGTTTAAAATGGAATACTATAGAAGGAAGAGATCCGAAACTATGGGACAACACCATGCTACATGTCCCATTGTTTTTCATAGCCAGCTGGACTTTCTTTGGTATGTTAACAAATATATTTTTATCTAAATACAAATTTACGAAGGATGTGCAAATATTACCCGGAAACCCTAGTCCCAATTCTGATCAGTTTTGGTTAATCATTGTTAAATCAAGTGATATTGTGCGAAGAGAATTAGAAAATTTCCTTCTTTTTTTGGTGGGTATTTAATATTATTTGCTTTTTTGTAATAATAGGAACGTCACTGAACGAAGAAGAGTTTCTTTTGGAATTTATTGAGCTCTATTCTATTGTTACAGACTTTCAAAAAATGTGTTTAAGATATAGAATTTTAGAGAGTTAGGATCATTTAATTTAGTTTGTTTATTTATTTAAATAATTTACCTTAATTTTTCCAAGTTCTTTCATCACTTTCGAAGATTTCCGAAAACGCCCGAATTATCCATTAAGAACTTCTATGCCATCCTGTACTATGGAATTTTCACGATATTTCTCGAAGATTCTAGATCATTCTTTACCTTCCACCATACTATAAAAGGGCGACGGGAGACCTCCGATCAGTTAGTACGGATTCGACTTTTGTGCTGTAAACTTCGAGACATTGACAATTTAACATTTTGCCGTTATTGTAACCATAGTTACGTTACATTGTTAATAAAGGTATAATAATTAATAGTTTAAAAAAACTAAAAAACACGCTTTTATATGCAACCGAACTAAAAATTAGAAAATAATTTTTCATTAAAAAAATATTGTCATTTCATAGTAAAAAGCGTGGGGTGCATTTTACTATTTTTTCATAACTTTTCCATCATAGATATTTGCAAATATAATAATTATAACATTTAATATATTTATCACCCCACGCTTTTTACTATGAAATGACAATATTTTTTTTAATGAAAAATTATTTTCTAATTTTTAGTTCGGTTGCATATAAAAGCGTGTTTTTGTGTTTTTAAACTATTAATTATTTTTCATTTTTTAGTTTCTACTACTCTTGACAAAATGGCGAAAAATTTTTTTAATGAACAAGAGTGGCAAATTTTAAAATTTTTCCAACAGATTGCAACTCACTAAAAAATTTCTTCTTCATTAAGTAGCAAAGTTTGAAATTTTGCCAACAGATGGCAATCAGGCAATGTTTAGACCGTTGCCAACATATTGCAACCCACTAAAAAATTTCTTCTTCATTTAATAGCAAAGTTTGAAATGTTGCCAACAGATGGCAACCTAGGTGTTGTTTTTATAATATAATGGAATTTTTTTCCTGGCGATCCAAAAAAGATAACGGGATACTGTTTGCAGATTATTGCATTGTCATGTTTCCTTAATACGTGTGCAAAGTTTCAAAGAAATCGAATAGCTGGAAGTTGGTTAAAATTAGGCTCAAAGATTCCGTTACATAGGCAGCCAGATAGATAGATTGATAGATAGATAGTTACAACCCAAGTTAATAAAAGCGTGTTAAAAACGAAGGCACGTGTTTTTATACGAGGTGTTTTGGAACACTATTATTAAATTAATATGAGAGTAAGTGGTTCTTTTTTTAATCCAACTCTTCTGCGTCTTTCACTGCTTTTATTTTTTAAATTAAACAAACACCAGCTAATGCTTACAATTCGTCGTCATACTCCATCGTTTACTGATTATCAAAGCAAATTTGTGCAAATAGACTTGACCGTAAAAACGGATGTAAAGGTGGGTTTTCACGCTCATGCAATTTGCGCAAATTGACTTGTTCATGCGAATTTGTGCAAGTAAATTGGTGCATGTAAACGAAAATCGTTTACTTGCGCAAGCCAAAAATTTGGCTTGTGTACCGTAAAAACGGATGTAATAGTTCAGTCTAATTTGCACAAATCAACTTGCGCAAATTGCATGAGCGTAAAACCCACCTTAATAGTTCAGTCTAATGTGCACAAATGGCATGCACAAATTAACTTGCGCAAATTGCATGAGCGTGAAAACCCACCTTTTATACCTATATGCACCAATTTATTTCCACAAATTGGTATGCACAAGTCGATTTGCGCAAATTGCATGAACGTAAAAACCCACCTTTAAGCCGGCTGTCCATGAGAGCGGTTTTCCGCTTGCGGATGATTAATTCAGCGTTGTGATTGGTTAGTGCAAACTTAAAATTCTTTTCCCGCCAATCACAACGCTGAATTATCATCCGCAAGCGGAAACCGCTCTCATGAACAGCCGGCGTTAAGCTATTACGGAAGATATTACACAATTTAAAACCTATCTTAGAAATAAAATACCATATCAGATTTTAGCAATTTTGCCATACAACAAAATGACTTGTTTTTTTAAACGAAAACCGCTCCCAAGCAGCAAGCTGTCGTCATTATGACGTCATTTTTAAGTAATTTTGGTCATGGGACGTCATCGGACCAAAATAATGACGTCATTTTAATGACGTGTTTTTGACGTCGTTGAAGTGACGTCTCTTCAAAGTCATTTTTCCGTCATACTAGCTCATAAAAATCTAATGACGTCATGTTTGGAAAACCCGACAGAAAAAATTTGTGACATTATATGATTCGTATCAAAATCCAACCGAAATATCATATGACAGAAAAATAAGACTAATAAATTTACAAGATTGAAATAAGAAAAAACTCCCGATAGATGGCGTAATGGACAATAAACTACTACGTTTATTCAACATCTTCGCTTTTTATTGCCTATGATTCACACCTTTGGGAATCTGCATATTATTTCAACAAAACATCATGTAGCCCGTACTCTGTAACGAAATAGAAAAGTCATTTCCTGAAATATCCATATGATTTAAGCTTAGTTCATAAGCTTGCGAAATGTGATTTGCGAATTGCGAGACTTGTTCTGATTGGTCTATTTGTAACGACTTTCGAATGTTTCGTTACAAATGGACCAATTAGAACACGATTCGCAATTCGCATTTCGTGAGCTTATGAACTAGACTTAACATTGCAGGGAAAGGAAATTTATTTTCTATTGAGTCACAAAGTACGGGCTCTGTATTTATTTAAAAAAAATGGAAATACTTACTACTTGAAATTAACTAGTGCGTTTTAAGTGAACGATTACTTAAGAATAATGGTTTTCGTCCACGAACGTATTCGTCCCAAAGAATAAAATATAAATATTCCCTTTTTATCCACTTACTGTTTTGCAGACAAGCAACAATTTTAGACTAATAAATAGGAATATAAATTCAACTATGCTTACTGTATTAAATTTTTACGCTGTTTACTCGATGATCACAACTCACGAACAATCTTTGTTTACTTTTCAAGATCCAACAAGTAGAAAATTGATCTCCATGAGCACATGGCCAAAGCTCTTTGCGATTGCCGGGACCTGCCTCACGTGTGCGGGTATTCTTTTTCTTTGGATGGACCTGAGGCGAGATGGTCACAGTTGGCTGTATATTTTGTCGGGCATTATCGCAGGTAAGTGCGAGAGAGATGGGGAAAGCGCGAGTGTGAGTCTTTTGTTGAAGTGAATATTGTTAATAAATTTTAAATACCAGGGTATATTGAAAAGTAAAAGTAGGTCGAATGAATCAATAATTTGTTTTACAAGGAGTGAATTAATAGTTTAGTATAACTTTTTAGTTGTGTATTTTTCATAGATAACCCACATTTAGATCCGCAGTGGCAAGAAGTATTTTTCGGATTTTTACGACCTCGCGCAGTAAACAAATCAAGGTGGACGAACATGCCGACTGGGAGAATAGGTACAACACCGGCACTCCGTTCGCGTTCTGACCGTGGTACTTATTAGCTACCGTACTCCGAACGAGAAACCCAGAGAAGGCGTCGTAGATTCTTTCCGATAATGCGGTAGCCTATTTGGCGCCAGGCGTGTTCGCCCTCGATTTGCTTGCGCACAAACCCGTTTTTTCGCCTATGAAAGATAACTTTTGTTTCGCTCAGGTAATAACATTGGCAATCCATCGGGATCAATGGAATTTTTCAATCCGATACCCAAAACATGTCAATAGGCCTTATGGTTTCGTAGTTATTGTAAAGGTACGCGTACATACGTCGGCATCGGACAGACGGTACGAATCGGGATAAATAGTTTTAGTGAAATTAAACACACCCACGCACATGCGAGTTAAAGGTAAACCATAGGCAGGGCCGTTCCTAGGGTGACTGGCGCCGTGGTGCAAAAAATCTTTGGCCGCCCCTGCAAGAAAATGTAAATTGTTGAAGTATAAAAATTTTTGATGAGCAACAAAAAAGTCCCCACTTTCGCAATACATTAAACTATCCTTTATTCATGTATTCCAAAAGCTTCATTGATTTTTTTCTTCGGTAATATTTTTTTGTAGAACAAAAAAATATGTTTTACCCATCTATTATTGATCTGTAATACCTTAGAAACGGAATATGTTATGGTAGCAATAATACACACCTAGGGCATTATAAGCGGGCATTATGATAATGCACTAATAGGGAAATTGTATTGCTTATCCAATTTTATTTCTCTCACAATAATAATCAAGTTTGTACAAAAATAATTTTTCTTTAAACAATACTAAAATTAAACTTTATTTCCAAAATAAAAATTACAATTTTGAAATGTCCCGGAAAATGTAGCTGATCCCACTATAGAATGGTCGGTGTTTTTTGTGATGGTAGCAGCGGTGGTAGCACTAATAGGGAAATTGTATTGCTTATCCAATTTTATTTCTCTCACAATAATAATCAAGTTTGTACAAAAATAATTTTTCTTTAAACAATACTAAAAATTAAACTTTATTTCCAAAATAAAAATTACAATTTTGAAATGTCCCGGAAAATGTAGCTGATCCCACTATAGAATGGTCGGTGTTTTTTGTGATGGTAGCAGCGGTGGTAGCACTAACGCTATTTTGTATAGAAGAACAGTCCATTAAAGAATTTGCAATAGTCGATACGGAATTAACCTCGGAATTAACTGAATTGGCAATTATTTTGGCTACTTTGTTTTTGGATGAAATACTTTCTTCTATATATCCTTCAGCTACTGAAGAGCTTTTCCATTTCCCATGTTGTTTTAGCGTTTCAAACGAAGCACCTGCCTCAACAAGTAAAGTTGACGATGTGCGACGCAAACAGTGGCCGGTGTAATCTTCTGCATTATCCAATTTTAAAAATTTTGCGATCAATGTTGGGACGCTTCCTATGGTATTTTTTCAATGGGTTGTACTGTACATCGACCCTTTCTATAGGTAAGAAAGAATCTTCGCTCCTTTATTCCAGCTGGTCATAATGTTGTGTACTTTTTCATTAAATTTAAAGCGCCTAAATCTTCAATGATAGTAAAACTTTTGAAATTGGATAATGCAGAGATTACACCGGCCACTGTTTGCGTCAGCACATCGTCAACTTTGCCTGAGAACGGGGCAATGGCGAACGCTATTTTTAATGAAATGAAGCTTTCCGACAACTGAAAGGATATATGAAAGAAGTGTTGTCCAAAAACAAAGTAGCAAGATATTAGCAATTCAGTTAGTCGAGGTTAGTCATTTAAGCGCTGAGATTCGTTCGTTCTTCACGAAAATAACGGATTATTCTGCCGCTGCTGCAAAAAACAGCCATTCTACAGTGGATCATTCTTTAAATCTCCAAAGGACATTATCAAAATTCATCGGTACTGTTGCAAATCAAGTTGTTTGGTGACTGAAAGGTATTTTTGTCTGAAGCTTTCAAATTATCATATGAAGAAAAGTAAGAACAAATCAAAACTCTCTATTCCCCTATTAACGCTGCCACCGCTGCATCAAAACGATACGTCCTGTGAGGATCATTCATTACTCCGGACGTAAAACCTGATTTGTGCAGGCTCAAAGTTTGGTACGGTGTTGTTTGAAAGAAGATGCGACACTGCAAACGATTGTCGTGATGGGAGACGGATAACATACGGTTTCTATTGGTACATTGTCATATTAACCCGCTTATAATGCCTGGGTGTGCGTTGCTGCCATGACATATTCGTTTCTGGGTATTACAGATCAAGTAAAATGGGTAAACGTATTTTTGTTCTGTACCGAAGAAGAATCAATGAAAACTTTGAGTACGTAAAGGATAGTTTGTGGTATATCAGGATTTTTTATGCTCGGCAATTTACATTTTCTTGCGGGGGCGACCCAGATTTTGCGCCGCGGCGCGGTCGCAGAAGGTGACTGCTATGGTTACCTTTAACTCGTAATGCGTGGAGTGTGTTCCAATTTCGCTAAAACTATTTGTCGATTCGTACCGTCTGTCGATAGCCGGCGTGGCTGCGCGTGCGCTACAGTAACTGCAGACAAACAGGCCTGTTACATGTTTTGGGCAATGGTGGCAAAGTCCATTGATCCCGATAGTGCCTGAGCGAACAAGTTATCTTTCATAGGCGAAAAACAGTTGATACTTCAAGCAAATCGAGGAGCAGTACGCCTGGCGCCAAATAGGCACTACCGCGATATCGGAAAGAATCTACGACGCCTTCTCTGGGTTTTTCTTTCGTTCGTGCGACAGCAAGTGCCGCGGTCAGGAACGCGAACGGAGATATGTTGTCATTAGAATCGTATGTTCGATCACCCTTTGATTTTGTTTACTGCGCGGGTCAAAAATCGAAAAATACTTCTTACCACTGCCGAGATCTAAATGTGGGTTATCTATGAAAATACACAACTAAAGTTATGCTAGGCTATTGGTACTTTCGCTATCAAAAACAAATTATTGATTCATTCATTTACTTTTACTTTTCAATATGCCTGTTATTTAAAAAATTTATTAACAATATTCACTTCAGCAAGACTTTCACTCTTTTCCCCGTCGTCTCACGCTTTACTTGCGTTAATGCCCGACAAATATGCGGCGGCTGTGAACAAATGTAAATACCAGTCCCATCGAAAGAATACCCGCGAGCGAGGAGTGCGTCGCAAGAAGCACGGCCGTGATGCCATGGAGAGATCGGTACTGCTGCCTGTTGGATGCTTGAAAGTAAACAGGTGTTCGTGGTGTGATCGTCAGTGGGCAGCGTGAAGAAATTTAATGCAGTAAGCATGGTTGAATTTCCTATTTATTAGTCTAAAGGTGTTGCTTGTCTGCAAAAACGTGAAGTGGATGAAAGGGAATATTTATATTTTATTCTTTTGGGACGAGATGCGTTCGTGGACGAAACCATTATTCTTAAGTAATCGTTGGCACGCTAGTTAATTTCAATGATAAAATATTCCATTTTTTTAAATATCTTTTCCATGTTAAGGAATTCATAAGCTCGCGAAATGCGGTACGGATCGTACCACCTGAGCGGTCCATTTGTAACGAAGGCTGATCGAGGGTCGTTACAAGACCAATCAGGAACAGAATCTCGCAATTCACTGAAATCACATTTTCACCCAATATGAGCTAAGCTTCAAATCATATGAGATGGCCTGAGAGTGACTTTTTCTATTTCGTTACAGAAATGCAGGCTACATGATGTTTGTTGAAGATGTATGCGAGATTCCCAAAGGTATTGAATCATAGGCAATAAGCTTGAAGATGTTGAATCAAACGTAATGTGTGTGTCCCGTACATATCTATCCGGGGAGTTTTCTTTATTTCAATCTTGTAGAATTTATTGGTCTTGACACTGTCATATCGATGTGGTGGGTCTGATACGAATAAGCTATAATGTCTGAAATCTGTCGTTTTCCAAGTGACGTCGTGTTTTTATGGCTAATATGACGGAAAAAAATGACTTTGAAGAGACGTCACTTCAACGACGTCAACGCTGTCATTAAAATGACGTGTTATTTGGTCGATGATCTATGATGACCATAAAAATGTTTGTCATATGTTGCCAGAACGGTTTTCACTAAAAAAACAAGTCGTATGGCAAAATTATAAAATCTGATATGTATTTTATTCTAAGATATGGGATTTTAGGAAATTGTAATATCTTCCGTAATAACCTAACGCCGCTGTTCATGAGAGCGGTTTTCGCTTGCGGATGATAATTCAGCGTTGTGGTGGAAGGAAATTTTAGCTGTACTAACGCTGAACAATGTCGCAGCGGAAAACCGCTCGCAGCCGTTCGCAATTTGCGCAAATCGGCGTACGGGAAATTGGTGCGCCTGAAGCAAGAGTGGGTTTTCACGCTCTATTTGCACTGAGATGCTTATTGCATGCCATTCATGCATTAGATATTAGGTGAGTTTTGCTCATGCAGTTAGACTGAATATTACATCGTTTTACGCAACCAATTTTGCTGTAGGCGATTTTCGTTACATCTGAAGCGCATCGTCAAAGTCGATGCGCAAGTGAGCGTGAAAAACCACCGCTTTATCCGTTTACGGTCGTACCCAATTTAACGATATTAAACGATGAACAATGACGTGCTGTTTAATTTAAAAATAAACAGTGGCTTACTGAAAAAAGAACACCTCTATATTGAGCCCAATAATAGTGTTCCAAGAAAGCTTACCTCGTATAAAAGCACGTGCCTACATGTTTTAACGCGCTTTTATTGGCTTGGGTTGTAATATCTATCTATCAATCTATCTATCTGGCTGCCTATCTTCAACGATGCTTGAGCTGAACAACCAGCTCTGTCATTTCTTTGAAACTTTGCACACGTATTAAGAAACATGACTAATCTGGCTGGCTCTGCAGGCAATGCATCATTAATAAAGGTATAAGCTGCACCTGGATGACATTCAAACTTTGGTAATGAGAAGAAATTGCAGTGGTAGCTAGCGGCAGTCCGCCTGGATTGCCAAATCTGACAAAATTTCAAACTTTGCTACCAATATTTTTAGTGGTTGCAATCTGTTGAAATTACAAAATTGCTGTATTCGATAAAAGCCTTCGTATTCAATCAAAAGAAAACAAAATGAAAGATGGTGAATAGTTTAAAAAAAAACTAAAAAGCACGCTTTTATATACAGCCGAACTAAAAATTAGAAAATAATTTTTCATTAAAAAAAATATTGTCACTTCATAGTAAAGCGTGGGGTGCATAATATATTAAATGTTATAATTATTATATTTGCCAATATCTATGATGGAAAGATTATGCAAAAATAGTAAAATGCTCCACGCTTTTTACTATGAAATAATATTTTTTAATGAAAATTATTTTCTAATTTTTAGTTCAGTTGCATATAAAGCGTGTTTTTAGTTTTTTAAACTATTAATTATTATACCTTTATTAACAATGTAACTGTAACTATGGTTACAGTAACACGGCAAAATGTTAAATTGTCAATGTCTCGAAGTTTTACAGCACAAAAAGTCGAGTCGTACTAACTGATCGGAGGTCTCCCGTCGTGCTTACATAGTATGGTGGAAGGTAAAGAATGATCTAGAATCTTCGAGAAATATCGTGAAAATTCCATAATTACAGGATGATAAGAAGTTCTTAATGGATAATTCGGGCGTTTTCGGGAAATCTTCAGTGATGAAAGAACTTGGAAAAAATTAAATTAAATTGTTTAAATGGTAAACTAAATTAAATGAGTCACAACTCTCCTAAAATTCTATATCATAAACATTTTGAGAGTCTGTAACAATAGAATAGAGCTCAATAAATTCAAAAGAGCTCTTCTTCGTTCGGTGACGTTTCCTATTATTAAAAAGCAAATAATATTAAATACCCACCAAAAGAGAAGGAAATTTTCTAATTCTCTTCGCACAATATCACTTGATTTAACAATGGTCAACCATTTGATCAAATTGGGACTAGGGTTTCCGGGTAATATTTGCACATCCTTCGTAAATTTGTATTTGGGTAAAATATATTTGTTAACATGCCAAGAAAGTCGGCTGGCTATGAAAACAATGGGACACATGTAGCGTCATAGTTTCGGATCTCTTCGCCTATAGTATTCCATTTTAGAAGCTGGAAAAGTGAATATACCAACCATCAGACTGAGAATCAACATCTAAAAAGAGATTTCTTTTAATTATATTATTAATTATAATATTAAGCTGGGCTGGCAGGCAGTCTGGCTCAGTAGCCCATGGTGAAGTAGTTGATGATATTGATAAGCTTTATCCAGATGCAAATGTCATTATTTCCTCAGTCCATAACTTCCCAGCTCAGAGAAGAGTTGTACATGGTCGTTGGCGTCGCTGCGGATCTTGTGA
This sequence comes from Listronotus bonariensis, assembly GCA_014170235.1. Classification (NCBI taxonomy): domain Eukaryota; kingdom Metazoa; phylum Arthropoda; class Insecta; order Coleoptera; family Curculionidae; genus Listronotus; species Listronotus bonariensis. Next base: position 15,611 of record JACEGR010010087.1, read on the forward strand.
GCCAGAGACTGTGCAGAGGTGCTCAGAAAGATCAATATTAGAAACTTGTTTTAATGAAACACCCTGTATATCAGTTTATTTTAATTTGTATGGTAAAAAAAGAAATAATGTAAGTTTATCAGCAGTATCCCTACTGCCAAGTAAAGGTTTTTAAGATGACTGGGATTTTGAACAATCATGACAAAACAAAATTTTAATAATAATCTGCATACTGCAGCAATTTTGATATTATGTTAGATTGCTAGAAAGAATTGGGTGTACAGAATTGTCGCGTTTCGTTGACCTTCACAAAGTATAACGAAAACTAAAATAAATAAGAACAAATCCAGAGTGTGATCATTCATTACTTTGAAACAAGGCAATGACAGAAATAAAAATCTTGAATTCATTTTGAAGTACGGAATAATTTTCAATTTTGTCAATTGACAACACCTATCTTGATGTCTGAAGATGAAAGAATGTCAAAAAAAAAAGAAAGTCGTTACCGGTGTAGAACTCAGTGGCTACCTACATTTTCCATTGACTTTTAATTGAAAGTTATAACACAAAGTTAAGTTTTAATGGAACACTTTAATTATATGCATATCGTATACCACTGCAAGTAAAATTAATATCTGATGATTGCATAGGAGATTTCCAGACCATGCAGAAACTTTTACAACATTATTATAATAACAAATAACTTTTTTCGTTAGATCAATGTAAAAAAGTTTTCTATATGCTTTTCCTGAAACTTTTAAGACACGCTGTAATATTGAATTTTTGGACACCTGTATAATTTTTGTAGAAAAGCTTAACATTTAGGTGATGGTACAGTTCATCCTTCTAGCGATCTAACATAATATACAGGGCGGCCAGCCATATTCGACACGGTCTGTAGCTGGATAACCACGGGGTTTTAAAAAAGTAAATACTGGAGCATATACTAGGGTCGGATAAGACCACAGATATAAAATTATTTTACTCTATACAGGGTGTGCTGCTATCAAAGTTATATCTTTTAAATGGAACACCCTATATTTCATGACGGTTTTAGATTCTACTTTAAAAAATAACTCAAGTTTGTTTTTTTTTTTAATGCTAAGTGTCTGAATTTTGTTCGTTTTTTGTGATGTTTGATTTTTTCGAAAAATGCAGAGGTAAAATTGGGAGATTGATTCTACTTCAACAAGCACTTTTAACGCTTTAGACTGCAAAGTATTGTGTAACAAGATTAGAAAGAGTCTGCACATATCATCACGTAGGTCAAATCAAGAGCTCAAAATATTGTACAGGGTGATCAAAAAAATAGTTTACAGATTTTTTCAGTAAATCAAATAGCCATATCTATCTTAGTACAAAATGGAACTTACCCTGTATTTTTACGTGCTATGATGACTAATAAAATACTCTTTCAAAATAGTGTCATAGGTCGCTATCTCTCGCGCTTGCCTTTTTAGTTCAAAATCTGTTTTTACAAATTGCTAGATCCAAATGCATTATTTAAAGTTAGCTGCAACGACATAGCAGCCATTCGTATCTTCTTCGAAGAAAATAACGAGAGACCATTCCCTAATTACTAGTGTTTTGAGTCAGTTTAAAAAGAAATTTTCAATTATTTGGCGCTAAAGAAACCCTTCTTCTACAACAACAAGATGATATAATACTGGTAGAAATGTGAAAGAAAAAATGGTTTGCTTTGGTTTTTGGGAAGTTAATCCTGAAAAATATTCCAGGAGAAACGTCTGATAACTTGCAATAGTTGCTTTAAAAAATTTGACACAGTGATTATGGACAATGGAAGAAACGGTTATAGGTCGCAGGAATGATCGTCATAGCTTGACCCAGAGGCGTTGCAGGATTGTTTAAAAACACAAGGATTTTATCATTACCACATTCAGCTGAAATAGAGGAAGTACATTATTGGAAGTGGCATTATAAGCAACTGATGATTTTCTGTGAATTTTAGTGACTAGTGGCAGATAATACAAAAATCTTTTAATTTTTAGTAGCTTTTTCCAACAGGCTTACGTTTGCTGCAACGGCTCAGTACAATAGGCATAGCTATATTACAGCCTACTTACATTTAAATAGACATTTTGGTTAAAACTAATCGTTAGAACAGATTTACTTAAAAAGGAGTATAAAGATCAGGTATAGGCAACCTATTCACCACTTGAAAAGAGCGGTTGGAGACAATTTGTCATCATGCGGTTAAAAAACAGGGTGTCCATTGAAATAAGAGAGTTATTGCGACTTGACTTTCTACAAAAGATTGAAAATATTTTTGATCACCCACTCTTCGCGATCTATGATCCGGTATGACCTGCCGTGTGATACGGCAGACTTTCCTAATCTTGTAAACAAATTTTGAAGTTTAAAGAGCATTTTTTGAAAAAATCAAATATCACAAAACGAATAAGAGTGAGACACTTGATTACTGATCAAGCAAACTTAAGAATTGACTTTTTAAAGTGAGAATCCCAAGAGCACAGTCATAAATATCTGGCATGTTCCGGTTAAAAAATATAACGCTGATGCGATCGCACTTTTTTTGAGACATCCTGGCAATAGAGTAAAGTAATTTTTTATTTCTGTGACGCCCCCATCCGACTACTGTATGTGTTTTAGTATTTACTTTCAAACTCCATAGGGGTTGTCCACCTGAACCCGATGTCGAGTATGAAGTGGAGCCACCCTCGTACCACTATCCCGAAGCGCTCAGAAGTAAGGTAGCCAGATATATATTAAAATTTTATATTTTGTCAAAAGCATCTCAAAAGCCTTAAGTTTTTAGCACATGAGTATCGCTGATAAAAAATTTACGTTAGGCCCATGTTTACACTCAAAAACTGAACTGATATACAGGAGGGTGTTCCATTAAAAAAAGACACTGGGTTTTTGATATGAACTATTTTCTTTGGTAGCTCCACCTGTATGGCTCTCCACCAGCGCCTGTGACTTACCAAGGACAATTGATGGTTTTCACTGCCTGGTACACCCAGAACAATGCTAAATTTTTGGTCATCCGCTTGGACGCTCGCGCTTCAGCATACGTGGAATTTATGAAGCGGGTGTCCCATCGAGAACACGCGTACGTAGTACGTGTGTTGCCAGCGCCATGAATTCAGCCAAGCCAGCGATCCAAAGTGATTCGACCAAGTCAAGCGTCGTTCTGGAGAGTCTACAGTGGAACTACAATGGTGTGGTGCTGACACTAACTGGCAATTCATGTTCAAACCCTCGTCAAGCATCAGATTTTAGGCAGAAGACCAATTCACGCAGCAGAAGCACGAAGTCACCCGAATTTTGTTTACTCGTTGGTCTGAATCATTCACGCAAAACTAAAGGCGGGTAGTTCAAAGCGCAAAGTTGGCTTAAAGATGTTGCAGATTCGCTTAGACTTTAAAATCTAGTGGGCAGAAACTTGTGGTCACTTCAATTTCTGGCGAATATTCGCGTGCTGCACATCACAGCAGAAAAAGAGGATACTGTCATATGTCATGTTCATGGAACAATCTTGTTCATTGTCATTTTCCATGTCATCCTCAATGAGCTGTATTGTAACGTTGTGTTTAGCTGTTCATCTTCTTAGAATGCTTTTTGTTTTTGATTTGAATTTATATTAGCTTCTTTAGCCCTTTTCATTTATAAAGAAATTTTGCAGCGTTTTCTTCCAGTCTGTGGTGCGAAGTAAATGTAGCTATATTAACTTTGTTCATCGCCAGATCAATGTTATGTTGACTAAGGGAAAAACAAGAAGATCGTGAAGAACACGCGTAAGTGTCATCCGCCGAGATCAAAACAATATAAGTACAACAGTTGTAGGTTATGTCGTTTGCCTGGAAGTTCGGCGCTGCGAATCCAGAGGTTTCTATCGAGAAGGGGTTCAGACATAAGAACTTCATGACCGGGGATGACAGCTTTTGTCGAGGGACGCGAGGGTGTGAAGTTACGATTTCGGTTGGCAGCGTCTGTTCAGGGTTGAGCCAGCATTATCAGCTGATGACTGAAGTCGTGCCGCTAGTCGAAGCTTTTTGTTTGGTAAAAACTGTGGAAGGCTGCCATTTACATTTGCGGTTGTACGTTCGCAAGGATTTCCAGTTGTTGATATTTTTAGTTGGTTTTAGAGACATATTGTAGGTTCGGAATCGTTTTGTTTTTTAGGTACTTTTGATAGTTTAAGATCAAATCGTTTTCAGTCATTCGTGTTTTATACTACATATAATACTGATGAGTGTCGCTTAATTAATGGTACCACAGAAAACCACAGATTTCTTATTCAAAAACACCATTAGGATTTAAACAAACATACCTATATCGAAAGTTAATGATAAAGGAAGATACGGGGTGTTTAAGGGATATATTTTTTATTCATGTGACTTCGATAATTTCTGATATGTTTAAACATTTTAAATAAAGCATCCGGTACCCAGGGGTTTTACCGGCTATCAGCTATTTTATATCTGAGCAGTTCTCGATCTACAGCTTATGCGATGTTACTGGAGGTACATACTTTCGGGTCCACTGAACAACTAAAAACGTCAGATATTACCTCAAGTTGGTTGTCAGAGACTGATTACCTGCTAAGTATACGCTTTTTGTGCAGAATAGCATCGAAGCTTACTAGTTTACATGCAGCCACAGGTAGTAACAAGCAGCTGGTGGTGGTTCTGAGAGAATTTGCAAATAGTGTACCATCGCCCTCTAGTCTACACACAAAAATTAGTACTCGATCTGCTAGAAGCTAACGTATTAAAACGAGATACCCGTTTATATAAGATGTTAATATTTAAGGGGGAACAATTATGAGGCAAATGTTACTTTTTTCAACTTTGCTATGCCGACCCCGTATCTTCCTTGTTATAAACTTTTGGATATTAAGAAAGTTATGTTTTGGTTAAGCCTTAATATTTTGGCACAGGAATCTGTAAGTTTTGTGTACCGTCGGTAGCAGACGCCTTGTATACTGAGTTTTTAAAATGGTTTTGACTTATGGAACCATGGAAAATGTTTTGCTCTGTCCAGGTACCTTATCGTCCTGTCGTCGCTTTGATAATTTTTAATTTCCAATGTTTGAACCACATTTGTTTTTTGTTTAAGTTATGTCTATTAAAATAATTCAATATATTTATTCAACATACAGTTCGTTTTTGTTTTCTCCTTAATTGTACGCCACTTTGATCTGCCTAAAAAATCAAACATGGCCGAAAATGGCCGACTTGACGTCACAGCCGCGCTAGCCACGGCCTTGGCGAATGTCGTGACCTTATGCTCATCGGTCGACTTTGGTATGAACATGACAAAAAAACTCAGTTTTTTGGCCAAATCTTCTCACTTTCGCAATTCACCTTTTCACGCGTCTGTATGAACGCTGGCTTTAAAACGTTTACCAATCGTTCACGTTCAGGAAAGAGCAAACTTTAATAAGGGGACCGCTCGATCCCATTTCAAACTATCGTTCCTTCAAAATTTTATTGTAATGTCTTTTTTTTCCGTAAACTCTTTGTTCGATCGTTACTGGAAGGTTTTCAGGTTTTTAGTGTTTGCTTTTAGTCATTGGACTTTTATATATGTTGAGTTTTTACTGTTTTATAGTTTGAATCAGTTAGTTATTAATTGCTACTGCGATTTTAGAGATGTGCGAAGCCATGTAAGCAGGTGCAGTA
>JACEGR010010088.1:0-21254 GCA_014170235.1 Listronotus bonariensis
ATTTATTAACAAAGTTCAGGTACATTTGAGATGGGTAACCGTCAGAAATATCTTAGCTCCTTCAATTTAACATACCGTGTATAGTTATCATCATTTTCGCGCTATTACCTTCGTATACAAGCCAGTAGGAAATTATCAAACAATTATTATTTATTAGTGTGTAGTTTTGCCAACTTACCATATTATGTTACGGTCCAGAAATATAAAAATAAAATTAAGTCAAAAAATAGGTGATGTCTCCATACAAAAAACGGTGTGTGTCGTCGGCAGCACCAGACAGTGATATCGACCAGACTTGGCTAATTTAAGCATAAACGGAAAACGTGCTCAAAAGGTAGCAGATAATGAATGGGTAATGCGCACTATTACTTCTAACGTTTATTATATACATTATCCTGTGGGGCCTTGCTAACTTAAGGAATTCGAAAACTTCAGAAACAACGAAACTTATCTGTTTATGAGAAACATTACCCTAACACAGTCATTTCAGGTCAAACATGGCTAATTAAAGCACATTTATTAACAAAGTTCAGGTACATTTGAGGTGGCTAACCGTCGGAAATATCTTAACTCCTTCAATTTAACATACCGTGTTAGAGTTATCATCATTTTCGCGCTATTACCTTCGTATACAAGCCAGTAGGAAATTAACAAACGATTATTATTTATTAATGTGTAGTTTCGCCAACTCTCCATAATATGTTGCGGACCAGAAATATAAAAATAAAATTAAGTCAAAAAATAGGTGGTGTCACTCATACAAAAACGGTGTGTGTCGTCGGCGGGCGGCACCAGACCGTTATATCGTCCAGACTTGGCTAATTTAAGTATAAACGGAAAACGTGCTAAAAAGGTAGCAGATAATAAATGGGTAATGGCAATGTTATTTCTAACGTTTATTATAAGCATTATCCTATGGGGCCTCGCTGACCTTAGGAATTCGACAACTTCAGAAACAAACTCAACTTATCTGTTTATGAGAAACATTACCCTAACACAGCCATTTGAGGTCAAACATGGCTAATAAAACCCACTTATTAACAAAGTTCAGGTACATTTGAGGTGGCTAACCGTCGGAAATATCTAAACTCCTTCAATTTAACATACCGTGTTAAAGTTATCATCATTTTCGCGCTATTACCTCTGTATACAAGCCAGTAGGAAATTATCAAACGATTAATATTTATTAATGTGTAGTTTCGCCAAGTCTCCATATTATGTTGCGGTCCACTAAGTTTTGTGAGTTATGCTAGACTGTTTCTCTAACTATCTCGGAATCCAGTTGTTAGTACAAGACTGTTTTATTTATACAACTAATAAGTTGCTCTGGTTGTTTTACCATCTTGCAAACCTAATTTTACGGGTCCGGAAATCTGGCAATGGAAAATCGGCGAGAATTAAGAAAGAAAACGCCAGAATGTGTCGCTTTTTAGTTGCTAATAAGTTGCCAAATAAGCGATTTTGTTTCTCAAATCAATCGTGAGAAATCGGTAACAGTTCCAGATTTCTGTTAGGTTGGCATAGATATACGTTTAAAAGGTGTAATACAGGGTGTACCACCGGACACTGCCGCGATCGATTTCTAGAAAAGTACGCTTTGGAAAATTTTGAAAATTTGGTAATTATATAAGCTCTACCACTTAGTTAATGTCAACTTCCATATTTTAAATGAAACATTCAATAAATCATTAATTTTTTAGATTCTGAATAAAATTCTAAACATAATTCATGTATAATTTTCCATACCTAAGGCCAACCGTTTTTAAAACTGTATGTTAAAAATGCCGTTTGCAAGCCATTATATAGCCATTAATTTCTTCTAAACAAAAGCCTTTAAGAGGAGTTGGAGATGGGTTTTTCGTAAAGAAAGAACTATCTTAGAAGACTGTATTGATATTTTAACAATTACTACCTACAGAGTAGTCAAAAATAATCGTTAAAAATTATTACGACAAAAACCCTTAAAAGTCAATTTTTAAAATGAAAACCCCTATCTTTTTACCCTATTCCATTAGGCATCAAAAATAGGGATAAGTTTATAAAAGGATGTCTATTTCAAAAGTTTATAGTTTGAAAATATTAAGAATTTAATATTTATCTATTCTAACAATGTTTTTATGTACAGCTTAGTTTGGCTTCTACTTGGCCTTGACAACAAAATGCGGCGTCACAGCCAACTACCCCGTACCTTACCCGTACTTAAATGCATTGTTAGAATAGATAGATATTAAATCGATAATATTATTTTTAATGCCTAATAGGACAAGGTAATAAAAGATAGAGTTTGTCATTTGAAAAAAATTGACTTTTTAAGGTTTTGTCGTTATAATTTTTTACAATTATTTTAGACCACTTTGTATTTATTAATTGTGAAAATATCGATACAGTCTACTAGAGAAGTTCTTTTTTACAAGGAACCCAACACCAACTTCATATTAAAGGCTTTTGTTTAAAAGAAATTGATGGTTATGTAATGGCTTGCAAACGTCTTTTTGACATAAAATTTAGAATAAGTTAAAAACGGTTGGACTTATGTATAGAACATTAATAATAAATTATGTTTATAATTTTACGCAGAATCATAAAAACAGATAATATCTAGGGTGTTCCATTTAAAATAGGGAAGTTGACAATAACTTCCGGTATAACCGGAAGAGGTAGAGCTGTCAAAATAATTTAGTTGTTTGTTTCCCAATAACTTTTTAATGGTACCAAATTTTCAAAATTTTCCAAAGCGTACAGTGACGGAATTAAAATCTCATACACCTAATTTTTCCCAGTGTGATGTTGGCTTTTGCGTACCTGGATCACCTGGAAATATACCTTACTTGACAAATTGTTATCTGTCACACATTTCAAAATTGAATTATTTTACTTTTTTAATTTTGGAAAATGAATGAACTAGAGAAGGCGAGAGTAATTACTCTATTCGAAGAAGGTGTTTCTCTGGAAAGAATAGCTCAGCAAGTTGTGAAACCAAGAAGCACTATTTAAAGCCTCAGAACTAAATGGAAAAATACAGGATCATTGGAGAAAAGGGCTGGAAGTGGTAGAAGAAAAAAAAAAGATAATGATCTGATAGATTTTTTGCGAAACAATCCATTTCAGACAGCTGTAGAAGCACACAACCAAACTAATTTTCCTGGGACAGTAAGAACGGCAAGAAATCCTTTTAGGAAAAATTCGGAATTGAGAAGCAGTGTAGCTGCTAAAAAGCCATTTTTGACCGATATGAATATAGAGCAAAGAATGGGGTTTGCACTGGAATATTGACCGCAAGTTATGTATTTTTGGGAAAGGGTAGTATTTACCGATGAGAAGATTTTTCAATCTTATTATAGCGGGCAGATTAGAGTGTATAGGCCGCAAAATACACGGTACGAAGAAAGATATACCCAACATGTTAAAACAACTGAAAGATTTTCTGTTAATGTATGGGGGTATATGTCTTTCAGAGGGCTAGGCATATGCCACCGTATTCGAGAAGGATTTAATAGTCAAGCCTATATACACTACTCCAAAAAAAAAAATATGTTGCCATCGGTAAACAATATATTTGAACAAGAAAATTTTATATGCCAGAATGACAACTGCCCCGTCCATACAGCAAGGAACATTTCATTAATAAATAAATTGATATCCAATATTTCCAGACTTCCGTTATCTTTTTGTTGGTAAATCTATACATTTAAAAAAGAAATTGTAAGAAGCAGCAAATTTTTAATATAAACTATATCCGGAAAAATCGGATGTAAAGCTGGCGTGACCGATTTGTAAGTTAACCGATCTCTAATCTTCACCGACTTCCGGTTTTTATTTTCTAGCTAAGTCTTTAAACTGTGTAAACAATTTCTTGAGCAGCAACAAATTTTTAAATTATATTTTACCTGGAAAAATGGGTGTAAAGCAAGCATAGACAATTTTGTCAACATTAAAAAAAATTCTTATTTATAATTTTTTTCTGCATCAATAAATGTGTATTACATCTTTATAAGTAACTTGGGTATGCTTAACTTATTTTTGAGAAAAATGTTACTTAGTGACTTTTATATTTATACCGACGATATATCTAGGCTAACTTAACGAAAAACTGCTATAACCGATATCTCACGATCGGTTTGAGCAACAAAGTAGTTTATTTGACAACTTATTAGCAACCAAAACGTAACAAAGCCTACTGTGAGATTTGTTTTGGAGATACAAGGTGTTCTTCAAATTTTGTTAGTTTCACCAGGTACTTGTAACTCGCTTGCTATTAGGGATAAAAAAAATAAAAGAAAAAGTTTAAGGGAATTTTACATAGAAGGACAATAAAGTTCGAAATTGTTTAAATATTCATAAAACCTCATTAATCTCGTAGAGGGGCCAAGTAATTTTGTGTATAATTAGAGTTAGAACACCCTGTATAGGGTATAGTATATCTAGATCAATGTTAAGGCAGTGACGTAATAGCCGACTTGTTAATTAGCGTTACTCGTTTAGAAACATGTTCTAGTCGCGTCGATACGATGTGGGCTAAACAAAACGGACAAATGTAATTTCCTCTCTTAGTTGGAGAAAACCACAACCTCTTCCGGAGTAATGAATATCAGCATCGGGTTAAGGAATATTACAGCAGTATTGAATAAGATAAGACTAAATTTAGAATCACCCTTAACAGGGGTTTCAACCTACATGAACCGTAGGAAGTCCGCTTAATTTTAATAGTATACAGGGTCATCCAAAACACATTTCGGTTCGGTTGAATCAATATAAAAATAATTATTCAATATATGGGATGAATATGATTCCAAGAATTTATAGTTTTTGAAATATTAGGAATTAAATATTTATCTATTCTAACAAAGATTTAAAGTAATGCTTAGTTTGGCTTCTAGTTGGCGTTGACAACAAAATGCGGCGTCAAAGCCAACTACCCCGTCCCTACCCGTACTTAAATGCATTGTTAGAATAGATAGATATTAAATCGATATTATTATTTTTAATGCCTAATAGGATAAGGTAATAAAAGATAGAGTTTTCCATTTGAAAAAAATTGACGTTATAATTTTTTACGATTATCTTTGACCACTCTGTATTTATTAATTGTGAAAATATTAATACAGTCTACTAAAGAAGTTCTTTTTACAAGGAACCCAACACCAACTCATATTAAAGGCTTTTGTTTAAAAGAAATTGACGGCTATGTAATGGCTTGCAAACGTCATAAAATTTAGATAAAGTCGAAAACGGTTGAACTTAGGTATAGAATATTATTATATAAATTATGTTTAGAATTTTACGCAGAATCTAAAAAATAGATAACATATAGGGTGTTCTATTTAAAATAAGGTAGTTGACAATAACTTCCGGTATAACCGGAAGTGGTAGAGCTGTCAAAATATTTTAGTTGTATGTTCATCAATGACTTTTTAATGGTACTAAATTTTCAAAATTTTCCAAAGCGTACTTATCGTTATAATTTTTAACACGATAACTTTGGAGCACCCTGTATTTATTAATTGTGAAAATGCCTATACAGTCTGCTAACGTAGTTCTTTCTACGAGAAATCCAGTTCCAACTCATAGTTAAGGCTTTTGTTTAGAAGAAATTGATGGTTATGTAAGGCGCGCTTGTGGCTGCTTCGGTTGTATCGGCAAGCGTCGATCTCCGGAGTTAAGCAGTGGAATGCGCGCCCATAATTTGGATGGGTGTCCGGCGACAGCGGTGTTTTGGGCAACGGCACACGGTGTTCTGCTCGGGGATGCGGACCGAGCAACAACCATCCAAGTTATGGAATGAATGGTGTGTGAATGAGAAGGAGTAGGGGTCAAGGTACAATAAGCCTTCAGGCTGCAGTGCACCACCTAGAGGGGCGGTCGTCGGACCTGGGTGGGATGACCCCGAAAGGGTGAAAAAAATGGCATGCAAACGTCATTTTTGACATAAAATTTAAAATAGTTTAAAAACGGTTGGACTTAGGTATAGAACATTATATATAAATTATGATAAGAATTTTCCACAGAATCTTAAAAATAATTAATATATAAGGTGTTCTATTTAAAATAAGGAAGTTGACATTAACTTCCAGTATAACCGAAAGAGGTAGAGCTAACAAAATATTGAAGTTGTAAGTCCCCCACTGACTTTATATGGTAACTAAATTTTTTTTAAATTCAAATTGTACTGTATTTTAAGCAGTTTGAATTAAGTTCAATGATATCGTGGGTTCCATTTGTATGATATTTACGGTTTTGAAAAAGGTTTAACAAATGACAGTTAAGTAAAACAGCTGATAAGTGTAGAAAAGAAATATTGGCAAATAAAATGACTTTAAATATGGCTAAAATATTTTGTTAGTGTTCCTTTAGTGGTTTGTGTTATTAAGTATTTTGTCTATTTTTTTTAAACTAAATGATATAAATTGTAAAAATACCACAAAAGTAAGGTAAGATTTTTGTTATTTGTTTGCTTTTTTTTCATAGTATATCCTTTTCTTTGTCACATTTAAAAGGATTTAGAACGAGACTATCTGTATCAGATAAAATCTAGGACAAAAAGCACAGTATGAAATTTAATCAGTGTTGAGTTCAAAAATATTTTTGGGGGAATTTAATATTCTCGGGGGAATCCCGTTGCCAAAAAAATATTATCGAGTGAAAAAAGATCCTCACGTTTAAAAACCACTCAAACAACGACTTTGAGAATTCAGTCACACTTATGATTTGACCAACAAATTGAATTCGGTAAATTTCTCCAGCGGGGATTTTTTTGCTTAGAGGGGGATTGTCCTCTCCAGGCCACCCCCTAAATTAAAGGCTGGGTTTAATGCAATCCGTCCAATCGAATTCAATTTTTACGATGTCGCCTTATGTACTTATTTTAAAACGATGTTTAATAAAATGTGGGCATGTCCCCTTTTGAACTCTCCTTAAAAATAATACAAAATTTTCCATTGTTCATAATCGGTTAAGCCCTAAAATTTTCTAAATTTAACATTTAATTGCTTCGTACTCCTTTACTTAGCTGAATAAAAAATTGTTTATTATTTAAACTTAACCTATTTCGCTGTATATGACCAATTTGGTAGCTACTCAATGTTCATACATAATTCAAAAACAAAGTAGTTTACAAAGTAAATTCTGTCAGTCATCCATATCCTAAATGCATAAAATAACTGTTAAAATATTTCCATAAAATCAATTACCCTTTTTGAGCTTTGATGCACAAGTGACCCACTTTTAAAATAGTTGCTCGATAAACTTTCAGAAAGCTATTGCATCGTGAGCTTTCGTGCTTTTAAAAATTAATAACAGGGTCTAAAGTTTTAAACGGAATATTGTTGTTTTATAAACTATAATATAAGTTTGATTAATAATAAATGTTTTAAATTATATGAATTTCATACTTGTTACATATGGTCTATTTGTTAAATTATTAAAAAATTTGAAACAATTAACATTACACTTGTATACCTACCATTTTAAGTTTATAATATACTAGCGGACCCGTGCCCACCTCGTTGGGCGCTAATATCTGAACTTCTTGTTTTATCATAGTAAAATATACCCTGTAACACTCCTAAATAGTGTAGCTTTCTAATGGTGAAAGAATTTTTATGATAGGTTTTCATATATGTATATTAGTATGGATTTAAGGGAAGAATTAGGTTAATTCGTGCTCAAAAATAAACATTTGTATGATTTTTTAGACGACACAGTCAATATTTATTGAATAAACTCATTGGCACATTAAAATATAATATAAGAAGAATATTGTGTGAGGTTTTTGTAACATTTTTTTAAAAAATACGGCAATGACGACAATTATTCGAAAGCGTCTCGAAAAAAGGTTCATGTTTAATCAAAAAATTTAGTTTCTTTGTTAGATAATCGTTTTCCCCAGGCAACGCTAGGAGGGTTTTTGAAACTTTATTTTTTACTTTTTGGGAGCACTTTAATGTGAAAAACGCAATTTTTAAGAAAAATATCCGTCTATTTGTTTTAAATTAACTTAGGAATATTAAAAAACTTTTAAAACTCTTAAGCGTTACCCCCAAAATTATTTAAAAAAATAGTGGTATAAATTTCAAAGATATCGATGCAGTAGTTTTGGAGTTATAATGGTCAACGACTTTAAAAACGTGACTTGGGGGAAAAGCACTTTAAAGTTAGCACCGTACATAAGAGTCATGGATAAGGTGGTTACTTAAACCTCTATATATATCTTCGTTAATTTTGCCTTGATTAATCTAAAATTTTTACACGGTGTTCTTAAAATATTTTTCATTAAGAAAATGTATATTTAAAAAATGTCTATTTTTTTAACCTTAAGCCAAAATGTTCGACATTTGGTGAGAAAGTTGTACTGCGCCAATTTTACATAATACATATAGGGTGTCCCACCGGGAACTGCCGCGCTCTATTTCTTGAAAAGTAAGCTTTGGAACATTTTGAAAATTTGGTAACAATATAAAGTCAGTGGGGGACATACAACTCAAATATTTTAACAGCTCTAAAACTTCCGGTTTTACCGGAAGCTAATGTCTTCTTTCTTATTTTAAATGGAACACCCTATATATTTATTGTTTTTTAGATTCTGCGGAAAATTTTAAACATAATTTATGTATAATGTTCTATACCTAGGTCTAACCGTTTTTAACTTATTTTAAATTTTATGTCAAAATGATGTTAGCAATCCATTACATAACCATCAATTTCTTCTAAACAAATGCCTTTTATATAAGTTGGGGTTGGATTTCTCGTAGAAAAAGCAGACTGTATTTTTATTTTTACAATTATTAAATACAGAGTGGTCAAAAATAGTCATTAAAAATTATTACGACAAAAACCTTAAAAGTCTATTTTTTTAAAAAGAAACCTCTATCTTTTTTACCTTATTCTATTAAGCATCAAAAATAGGGATAAGTTTGTATAAGAATGTCTATTTCAAAAGTTTATAGTTTTCGAAATAATCACAATTTAATATTTATATATTCTTACAAGTTTGTTAGCAAACAACAATCCTACAATCCATCTAGACGTATAATTGGGAGGTTTTTGAAAATAGAAAAATACCACCCATATAAGGTATATCTTGTCCAAGAGCCCTTGGAAGATGACTATGACAGGCGTTTGCAATTTTGTGGGGATATAATGAGGCGATGTGACGAGAATAATGGGTTTCCACTGAACATACTCTTTTCAGGCGAAGCTACTGTTTATTTAAATGGAGTAGTTAATAGGCACAATTATCGATTCTGGGGTCGGGAAAACCCACACTGGATATGCGAAGCTCATACGCAGTGTCCTCAGAAAGTAAATATATGGGCAGGCATCATCAACAACAGAATATTAGGGCCATACTTTTTGAGGGAAACCTTACAGCTTAACGCTACTTAGACGTTTTACGCTTTAAATTAGTGCATGCTTTAGCTGTTATGTTTCCCAATGAAGCAGATCCAGGTATCCCCACTGAAACACTTTAGTTCCAACAGGACGGCGCTTCCCACATTTTGGTATTAACGTCAAAAAATATCGTGGTACAATTGAGTGGCCGCCACTATCCCTTAACTTAACGCCATTAGATTTTTTTTTGGGATATCTGAAAGACAAGATCTATCAAAATAGGCCGGCTAATATTAAAGATCTAAAAAACATAATTAAAGTGGAATTACATAACATATCAGCTGGGGCCATTCGGCATTCCGTAGACGGGTTTTACCACCGCCTAGGAGCCTGCCAAATAGAGGGTGGAGGACATTTTGATAATCTGTTATGGTAATTTACCCGTAGATAGCACTAAGTAGGTATTTATAACTTTTTTGTTTTTAAATTAGTTTTTCTCATTTCCTGGTAACCACCTAAGTTTAAAAAAAAAAAAGAAAGGGTATGATTAGATTCCATTTTCTACGAGCATTCAATGAGCCCATACACGAGATAGGTTTGCATTTGAAAAAAAGTGGGGAGGGTTGCTGCTAAGGGGTTGAAAAAAATTTCATTTCATTCCAAAAAATGCGTACAATTTAAAATTAATTGAAGTTAATTAGCGTTTTTTTTCTAAGTTACTGGGTAAAAATATATTAATTTTATTTCGGACTTTTTCGCATCCCTGTATATTAAAACAGAATGTAAATTTTTTATCCTGAAAAATGTATTATTAAACATTTTCATGATTTTTTTCTGTATTTTCTACAACATGCATAGTCTAAAATTTCTTTTAACTCTAATTTCTCTTGGTCTCTAATGTATCTATATGCACAGCTATTTCCAGGAATATGGGGTTAATATAACCGGCGCCTGAGTCAAATATTTACGATGGAATTGCATGTTTATAGTCGAAGGAACAGGAAGGCACTTAAAGTTCCTAACATTTCCTGAATTTACTAAATCAATGATGAAATGCAAAACGCTTTTGAATTTATTAATGAACGATGCTTTGCAAAATGTTGGGGTGGTTCTATTATTAAGCCACTTCTCATTAAACTTATTATACCTGCAGTTGCTTTTATACAGTTCTCTGAATAATTTGGACTTTTCATTTTTATCTTTTTTAACACGCTTTTATTAACTTGGGTTGTAACTATCCATCTATCTATCTATCTATGTAACGGAATCTTTGAGCCTAATTTTAACCAACTTCCAGCTATTCGATTTCTTTGAAACTTTGCACACGTGTCAAGGACCGATGAAGATGCAATAATTTAAAAACAGTATCCCGTTATCTTTTTTGAATCGCCAGGAAAAAAAAATTCCATTATATTATAAAAACAACACCTAGGATGCCATCTGTTGGCAACATTTCAAACTTTGCTATTAAATGAAGAAGAAATTTTTAGTTTTTACACAATTTGGTTAGTTGCACCATGAGTGTTTAATTTTTATGAAAAATAAAAATATAGGGTTAGTTGCACCATTAGTTCAAGGATTAAATAATAAAATTACATTATGTGTAACGTATACATAATACATAATGTGCAATTAATAAAAATTAACATTCTTTTTTTGGATCGCCAGGAAAAAAAATTTTCCTTTATATTATAAAAATATAAAAACAACACCCTAGGTTGCCACCTGTTGGCAAAATTTCAAACTTTGCTACTTAATGAAAAAGAAATTTTTAGTGAGTTGCAATCTGTTGGAAAAAATTTTAAAATGTGCCACTCTTGTTCATTAAAAAATTTTTTCGCCATTTTGTCAAGAGTAGCAGAAACTAAAAAATGAAAAATAATTAATAGTTTAAAAAACTAAAAAACACGCTTTTATATGCAACCGAACTAAAAATTAGAAAATAATTTTTCATTACAAAGAGTTTGTCACTTCAGAATAAAAGCGTGGGGTGCATTTTACTATTTTTCATAACTTTTCCCTCATAGATATTTGCAAATAGAATAATTATAACATTTAATATATTAAGCACCCCACGCTTTTATTCTGAAGTGACAAACTCTTTGTAATGAAAAATTATTTTCTAATTTTTAGTTCGGTTGCATATAAAAGCGTGTTTTTAGTATTTTAAACTATTAATTATTATTTTGTATTTGTTTACCCAAAATCGAATAACGTGTGCAGTTTATTAATTTTAACAATACTTTTTAGTTATCCAACCATTATTGGTGACATTCATCAACCATAAAATTACAAATTTGAATACAGGGTTTTTGTTTATATTTTGAAACCCATTAGTTATAACGATAACTAACAAGGATAGAAAAAAAATTATTGTATACAAAGTTTATGGTTTTTCATTTATTATCTGTTGAGTATAACAAATGAAACATTAAAAAGTTAAGGACAAACGAAGAGTACTTTTTAAATGGAACACTCTATATATTATGGGACCAATAAAAGGTTGTTTAAAGGGCTTTAAAAAATAGCACATTGTTTTTTTTTAATAGTTTTAAAAATAGGGCCATTCAGGAATAGCGGATATAGTTTCTATTTTATCCACAGTTCTAACACAAGAATAAATATATTTATTCTTGTGGTTCTAAGCTATAAGCACAAGAATAAATATATTAACCAGAAGGATATCTCGAAGGCGGCTTCTTTGATGTCTTCTAGCGCGTCTCATGACCTCGAACTGCATATTTTGCAGGCGTTTCATGAGCGTACCTAAGAAAATTAACATGTTTAGGCGCCTATCTCTTAAAAATATATTTTAATATTATTATAATGCAATTTATAACATCTATGCAATCAAATAAAACAGATGCTTTAATAATATGTCGTATTGAGATATATTAATAATTATTATGAAATGTGTCTATTTATTTTCGCATATGACAATTTTTATTTTTCATATTTTTGAAGTTTCTATTTATCCATTTGAGGGTATGGAATAGTGTAACTGTAACAAACCATTTAATTAAATAACTAATTGGAAATTGTTCACAAGGATGTAAAAAAACTATTTTTAAACGGTTTTACTTGACCAGAATGTTATTTATTTGGAATTATTTTTGGGTCAAATCTAGTAATTGAAATTTGACCCCCTTCCTGACGACCGATCGATCTGAAATTTGGTACACTTCCTTAGTCTTGATGACAATACAATATAACATATTCTTTATGATTGTAAATCCAACATGGCCGCCGATACAAAATGGCAGATTACATATTACTTTACTACAACCTCAATATGAGTATCAAATTAAAGGGCTTTATTGGTAGAATAGAACCCACTATAAAAAAATAAAATCCAAGATGGCCGCCGCCACAAAATGGCGGATTATATTTTTTTCACAAATACCTCAATATGGGTATCAAATGGAAGGGCTTGATTGGTAGAATAGAACCCACTATAAAAAAATTAAAATCCAAAATGGCCGCCAGCACAAAACGGCAGATTACATATTTTTTCTCACAACTACCTCAATATGGGTATCAAATGAAAGGGTTTGGTTGGTAGAATAGAGCTCACTATAAAAAAAAAAATCAAGATGGCCGCCGCCACAAAATGGCGGATTACATTTTTTTTTCACAAATACCTCAATATGGGTATTAAATGGAAGGGCTTAATTGGTAGAATAGAACCCACTATAAAAAATTAAAATCCAAAATGGCCGCCGCCACAAATGGCGGATTACATATTTTTTCTCACAACTACCTCAAGATGGGTATCAAATGAAAGGGATTGGTTGGTAGAATAGAGCTCACTATAAAAAAATAAAAGTCAAGATGGACGCTGCTGCAAAATGGCGAATTACATATTTTCCACAACTACTTCAATATAGAATCGTTGGTTAGTTCTGGTTAGTTATAGTAAGGCGAACTCAATAGAATGAGAAGTATAAACTAACAACAAAGCTAAAAACTTGAAAATAAATTATGTAAAAAAAACTTTTTATGTTAAACGGTTTTATTGTACTAAAAGCTTAAAAATAATTCGGTAAGTCCTAGCTACCAGATCGCACCAATCTTCTCATCAATCTGGGGTATTGATCAGACAAATAATAAAATCGTTGGGCAATTGACATTTCTATCATAATATTTACTCTGGATACGCTTCAGTTTTTTACAATATGTATTGTATAATTTACACAAGTGTCTATTTATTTTTCCATATGACAATTTTTCTATTTTTAACATTTTCAACGTCTTGAGGAAATCTGTAAAATTTGTTCGCACCATCACCGTAGGATTTGTTTTTACAATTTTTAAAACTGCAAACAAGGCCTACTTTTTTCTTTCTTCTTCCATGATAGGTAATTAATTACACAATTCACAGAAAAATCACTAAACAGAATATTATAGTCCAGAAAAATAAAACGTATCGCAATAAACTATATAAAATACATTGACCGTTACCGAGTCGTTGCTTCGCCTTTCACTACTGCACTGGCAATTTCGGTTTAGAATTTCGGTTTAGTAGCCCTCGAAGGTCACAGCCTGCGTCGCTCAAGGTAAAAGAGATATCCTTCTGGTTAATATATTTATTCTTGTGCTATAAGCACTAGCTCAGTGCCATAGGTATAGCAAAAATTAAATATAGTTTTTCTGAGATTTTGATGACCATATTTTTAAAACTATTAAAAATAAATTGATTAAATGCGGTATTTTTAAAATACCTCTTTAATGTAACAAAATATGTATGGTATTTCATCCAAAAACAAGTTTATAGTTAAAACCATATTTATTTTATTCTGAAAGCGATGCCGCCAAGTACATAAAAAATGATAAAGCAAATAAACCCTTTTGTAGGCGCGCTTGTGGCGGCTTCGGTTGTATCGGCGAGCGTCGATCTCCGGAGTTAAGCAGTGGAATGCGCGCCCATAATTTGGATGGGTGTCCGGCGACAGCGGTGTTTTGGGCAGCGGCACACGGTGTTTCTGCTCGGGGAAGCGGACCGAGCAACAACCATCCAAGTTATGGAATGAATGGTGTGTGAATGAGAAGGAGTAGGGGTCAAGGTACAATAAGCCTTCAGGCTGCAGTGCACCACCTAGGGGGGCGGTCGTCGGACCTGGGTGGGATGACCTCGAAAGGGTGAAAAAAAACCCTTTTGTAAACAATAATTTATTGCAGCAAAAAATATTCATCCCGACGACTGGGCCACGCGTTATAGGTTTTATGGCAGGCCAGAGACGAAATAAGAGGATGTTTTTTAAGTAGGTACGTGATACGTGTTTTCGCAATATTTTTATTTATTTATCTATAAAATATGTTATCAAGCTCTGTCAGAGGCTATATGCTTTCAAAAAGGTTATTTTATCATTTTTTTGTACTTGGCGGCATCGCTTTCAGAATGAAATAAATATGGTTCTAACTATATCTCTATATTATTAAGGTTTGTTCATTGGTTTCTCTTTTTAAAGACGTTCCCAGGGAGTACTGCAACCATTAAACTCTCTAGAGGCGTCGACACATCAGTTTGTTATAATTTTTTTCTTCTTCTATTGTAAAGAATATATTTGTTTTGAAAAGTTTTTGGGGATATATATTTAGTTTCAAATAATTTACAATATTGACTTTGTAATTAACGAAAGGACGATTTGTTCAAAAAGAAAAATATGTGATAAAATTAATAATATTTCAGACGAAATACCTGATTGCAAAAAATTGCCTTGCAGTAAACTAATGGTATAGTTTTGTTAAGTGCGTCCTAACTATGTAAGAAAAACACTTCCGGACCAAAATAATGCGTTAGGGGGTGAAGCGGAGCGGGGGGCGGTGGTTTTTAAGGGTAAAAATATTCAAGCTAAATAATAACTCCTATTAAAAAAAAGTTAAACGTAAAAGTTGTTAGAAAAACCTACAACTTATGTAATAACTAGTTTTACCCAAACCTTAAAATTTTTAAGAAAAGTAGAAAAAACGATTTTTAGGGTTTTTAATTTTTATCTTTTACAAAAATAGCTAAAATAAAGAAGTTTGCATATTTAAACGCTATTTTTATTTCAAAAACATTTCTTTTTATATAAAAATTTTCGATATTGTAAAAATAATAGTACCCTCTTCTTGAGCAAAATTTCCATTTTTTGATATACCTCGTATACGAATACCGCTCATATGTGTTTTTATTTTTAAGAAAAACGTTTGTTATATCCTAAATTATTGATTCTTAGTTTTTGGTAAAAATTCTAAGAAAAGTTAAAATTATATTTAATTAAACGTGCCTTAAAACGTCCGTCAGGATAGGACTTACTTGTTAAATATGCAAATTTTAAAAGCCTATATCTCGAAATTTAGTCCCGCAAGGCCTTTTTAAAAACATCCTATGTATAGAGGACAGTTATAATTATGTGTATTCAAAGTTTCAAAAAATCCAAAGAAAAGTGATTTTTGGGAATGTCCTTAAGCTCAAAATATAATAGATAAAAAACTATGAGACTTTTACACAAGCACCGTGTGGTTTTAGGAAAACGCAAATCTGGTCACCCACTTCTGTAGATAATAAAAACCTATTGTGACAATGATACTCAATTTTTGTTAGAGATAATAAGACCTCATAATTCTTTCCGATTAGGAAGTTTTCACAATCATTTTTATATTTAAAAATTAAAAATTGAAAACAAAAAATCACCGTTTGTATCACAGTCGCAAATTAATTTTGAACTACCTACTCTTATTAAGAAACTTATATAAACATTTATAAGATATATGTTATAAAAATGAACAATAAAATTTGCGAAAATTACAATATTACAAAAATATCTTACAGTGCGGCATTGTACAGGGTGTCCCATTTTGGTTGTCCCTTATGGGAAACTTGGAAACCATAAGAGATATTAAAAATCCGATACCCCATCCTCGAGCTCTTTTTGGAGAAAACATTTATGGTAAAAACAGATCATCGCTATCGCGAAGCGTTTCAGAGATACAGGGTGATTCTCGATTTTTTCACTTTTTGAAAAGGCCCTGTAGTTTTGTTGTTATTACAGATACGAGAAAACTAATTGCACATTATAAAGACACTTTTTTCCGTAGAATCCAGTGGCGTAGCCAAAAATTTTTTGAGCTGTCATTTTTAACATATGACCCAAACATGTTTTTTTTATTAGGGACACCCTATAAATGATTGGGTAATTAAATTGCTTGTTTTTTTCTGGTTAAAATAATATATCATAGTAGGTGGTTTAATAAATTTTTTACGTCAAATATTGGAAAAATTATGATTTTAAAGACGCATTGCGGCTTCTATCTGTTTTTAAATTGTTTTATATTTTTGTTTTAAACGGAATCTGTCATCCCTTAGCTTAGGAGACATTTCCGTAGAAAAAAAAAACAAAAAATTAGTTTACAACAACAATAATAAACAAGTTTTATTAATTAAACTTAAAAATTTATCAAGTTTTTTTAATTTTTGATTTTTTTATTTTTTTTATTTTTTATGAATTCTCCATGTTAACTTTGCCAATAGAGCAAAAAAAAAAAAATTTAAGTCCAAAAAAAACAAAATTTTTGACACACCCTGTATAACTTTGATTTTTATTTTTTATACAACATTATCATACTAATACAGTACCAATTTTTTTTGCTTCAAATTCATAAATAAGGACGCTATAAATTTTTAAATTTAAACATAAAAATAATTATTTTTAATTTTTTGGGACACACTGTATCATTTATATATATATAATAATATTCTTCCTTATCATATATATTATCCACCATAATTTCATCCTTATATATTCATAAATAAAATTGTAGGAAATTTTTAAAGTTAAAAATAAAAAAATCATTTTAATTTTTTGAGACATTCTGTATCATTTTATATGCGTATTAATAATCTTTTACATCATATATATTATTTACCAAAATTTCATACTTATATATTTATAAATAAAGTGGTAGGAAAAGGTTAAAATAATAATTTTTCCAATATTTGACGTAAAAATTTATTAAACCACCTACTATGATATATTATTTTAATCAGAAAAAAACAAGCAATTTAATTACCTAATCATTTATAGGGTGTCCCTAATAAAAACAACATGTTTGGGTCATCTGTCAAAAATGACAAATGAAATGAAAAAATTTTTTGACTACGCCACTGGATTCTACGGAAAAAAGTGTCCTTATAATGTGCAATTAGTTTTCTCGTATCTGTAATAACAACAAAGCTACAGGGCCTTTTCAAAAAGTGAAAAAATCGAGAATCACCCTGTATATCTGAAACGCTTCGCGATAGCGATGATCTGTTTTTACCATAAATGTTTTCTCCAAAAAGAGCTCGAGGATGGGGTATCAGATTTTTAATATCTCTTATGGTTTCCAAGTTTCCCATAAGGGACAACCAAAATGGGACACCCTGTACAGTCAGACAGTTAAAAAAAAGATTTTAATTTAATATTAACTTTATTTAGTTTTAAAACATATTTTGTTTTTTCTTCGTTCTTTAGTCCGTAAATCAGTATGGATTTCGTCACAAAAGATCTACAGCAGATCTTCTTTCCTTCGTTTCTCACAACTGGAACAAGTCTCTTGAGTTTCTAGGTGAGTCCCAGATCGTTGCTTTTGATATATCTGAAGCTTCCGACCAAGTCTGGCATGACTCACTTCTTAATAAACTTTCCTCCTATGGTCTTTCAACTAAACTCTGTGCTTGGCTCTCTAGTTATCTATCTGATCGACGTATATCAGTCATTGTTGATGGCCACTCTTCAAGCTTTCACAAAATTAATGCTGGAGTGCCTCAGGGTTTAGTACTAGCACCAACTTTGTTTCTTCTTCACATCAACGACCTTCTTTCTTCCACAACCAATCCCATTCATAGTTATGCTGACGATAGTACCCTTCACTCCACTTTTCAGGTTCCCTAACCAATCTCTCAACCCGACTTGGAAACAAACGCAGGGCGATGCAGATATCTCTTTCACAGGATCTCAATTTGATATTGGATTGGGGCGCCAAAAATCTCGTTCAATTTAATGCATCCAAAACACAATCGTGTTCCTTATCGCGAAAAACTCATCAAACACTCATTATTTGCTTATGAGTGGCCAGGTTTTGCAGAACGGGGACACATTTAACCTTGTAAGCGTCACATTTGAGAATAACCTTTACTGGCATAAACACATTGTATCTATAGCCACCGCGGCTTCAAAAAAGCTTGGATTTTTTCCGAGCCAAAAAGTATTTTTCTCCTTCCAATTTATACACTTTGTATGTGTCCCAAATTCGACCCTCTCTGAAATATTGTGTCTCATGTCTGGGGAATGGCATCCCCTACAACCCTCAGCATTCTTGATGGCCATTCAAAGAAGGGCTGTTCGTCTTATTAATGATCCCTTACTTACTCAAAGACTTCCTTCTCTTGCCCATCGTCGAGCTGTGGGAGATCTATCGCTCTTCTATAGATACTTTCACGGCTTCTGCTCCGACGAATTATCCAGTATAGTCCCTCCTCTTGCAGCTCCCAACAGAGAAACTCGTGGTGCCGCGCGTATGCATCCCTATACGGTTCAATTGGACAGGCCCCGAACTTCCCATTTCGTTCGTTCTTTTATCCCTAGAGTTTCTAGACTATGGAACCGGCTGCCAGCGGAGGTCTTTCCTTCCCCCCAAATCTTCAAGTTTTTAAGTCCCGTGTTAACAAACTTCCTCTTACCCTGCTTAAGACATCCACGGTACGTTAGTATTTAGACTTTCAGCCTTCGTGGATTGTCCAAAGATAAAAAAATTTCCTAAGATAATTATGTACTTCTTTCGTACAAGATCTTTATCAAAATTATTCTTGCTACCTTAATTTAAATATATTTTATTACTTCAAATAAATATTTCTTTTCTTTTTAGTAATAATGATATGCAAAATTTTACTGACGTGCTGTTTTAAGAGAGCATCAAAGACCTCTCAAGCAGTTTTTAAAACGCAGTGTTGCAAAATCTATCTTTTTGTATTTCTCTAAAAGGCGGCAAAAAAGATAAGATTATTTAATGTTTAAATTAAGAACTCATACCTAAAGTTATTAATCCATAGTTGATTTGAGAAAAATATTTTAATAAACCTATGTCCTATAGACGTCTACACTTCTGGGATACGGGGTGAGAAAGTTTAAAAAAATGTAGCTTTTTATTAATAATCTAAAAGGTGCGTAAGAATATGGGGCTCTTTAAAACTAAAAAAGAAATATTGAAGGTGTCGAGAGTGTGCAATAAAAACAGTTAATTATTTATAAAATGGCATTCCTTATAACACAAGTTGGTTTTATAAACGTTTATAAAATCATTCAAGCAGATTTTGGGTAACGTACGATAAACGTTCTCAGACGTTCGTGAATGTTCTTTAAACGTTTTTTAAAAAGTTTTACCTCGGCAAAAACAACGTTTTAAAAACGGTTTTTTGTACGTTTTAAAAATGTTGTTGTATATTGTATTTCTGAATTTATACAGACAAATAACAATAAAATGAAATAAGAATATCCAATTAGAATTTACAGATTTAACACATAACATTTATTTGGAACCACTAATTGGTTATTCTTATTTTATTTTTTTGTTATTTGTCTGTATAAATTCAGCTTATGTTTTATGTGAATGTTTTTGACATTTAAATAAAAATATTCTTTTATTTCAGATGAGCAGAAATTATTATTACATTATATTTAAAAACGCACATTATACACAACTTATATGTATATATAGTTATGGCCAAAAAATAAGAGTGCATATCAAATTTTAAAATTACTTGTGTTCACATTTACACTTAAGAGTACAGAAATAAAAAGCACTCCACCAGCACTACCACAATTATCAGTTAGTTGGGTTTAATTATTTTAGTAAAACAAGACGCAAAAACAGCAAATCACAAAATACTAAAGGAAAACAGCACATCAAGGAATACTAATCTTATAAAATTCACTAAAAATGCAATTTTACAACTTGCAATGTCATTAATTAATGACAGAAGACAGAAGATTTGAGGGTGCGTTCCTAGCTAAAATTAAGGATTCCCTGAGTACGTTCCTAACGAATAATGCTCCTCGAATATTTTTCCAATGAACAACTTTAAGAGGTATGCCAAAAAAAGGTTATATCTTATCCTTAAAAGTACGATTAAATAATTTTTAATGTGCAAAAATTATTATTTGTGACTTTTTTTTATTCATTTCATTTCATTATTCATTGACAGTTCAGAATAACGGTCAATAAAAACGTTACATGTCGGTTCTAAAAAACGTTTGTAATACATTTATATAAAACGTTTTGTAAACGCTTATTTTTAGTCCTGATCGTTCGGACCTAAAAGCGTACGTTTTCTGAACATTGTGTTTTATGAGGAATATATACATATAAAATTCACAAATATGTGTATTTGTGGAAAAGAGACGGTTTAACGCCAATGCAGTCAGTGTTCAATCCCGCAGAGTAAAGATCCCTGAAGATGCCTGGTGCAAGCGATGGCGAAACGTCGGTAAACGATTTTAATTTGACGCGGCCCAAATCCTAGAACCAAAATTCCTCGGTTGACCAAGGCCGTGAAAGCTTCTGTTCTATGTTAATAAATTTAATGTTTCCGATTTGTCACAGATTATTTGTCAGCCATGGTATACACGATATTATACACTAAGTACTGCAAATTTTTTGTCAAATGTGATGTTTTTATTATAAGTTAATTGTACCTTACGTTTAGATATTTTTCGGTAAGAGTTTAATATACGGTTTTCTGCTATAGTAAGGGTTTTTTTTAACTATTGTTACTTACATATTTTAGACACTTTTTTAAATTAAACGTAAGTGGCGCACATTTAAAATATTCCGTTTAAAAGAAAAATATTACTAAACAAACTTACAGGACCGGCGAGTGAAAAGGGGTGCTGGGCGGGGTAAAATTG
>JACEGR010010089.1:0-21249 GCA_014170235.1 Listronotus bonariensis
GCTACGCAGTCATGAGTTCTGTCTTGCTTTAAGTGAAGACCTTCTTTTTACTTTTTAATCGTTTAAGGGTTATTTTCAAAAGAAGTACGACTTTGCAGGAAGCGATGCCTTTTTTTTTGGTCTTCAACTTTGTTTTAACGGGGGCCCGCAACTTTGACATGTACCGGGGCTCTCGGAGGTCCTGGACGCGATTAGAAAGAAATAGTTGATTGCGTCTTTATTTGTATGACTCCTGTGGCTTTTTCTTAGCTGAATTCTACTTTACAAAAATATTTGATGGATTTCAAAATATGTGAAAAATTTTCTTGAATTCTTTTATTTAATGTACGGTTTCGGCATAAATAAATAAAAACCATTTCTCGGCTTGGTAATTTATTATCGCTTTTATCAAATTCAGCAGTAAAAATTACCTTTATTATTTATTCTTTAATTAGACAGGGCTTCGACCATGCCGAGAAATGTTTATTATTTATTTACGAGAAAACCTTACATCCAATAAAAAAACAGGTGATCAAATTTTTTTAAATTTAAATAGAATTAAAAAAACTAGAAAAGTGCAGGGGCGTACCATTTTTTTAATATTTACTCTAAACCCCTTATCATTGGTAAAAAATTTTTTTCTTGTATGCCTAAAAATGTCTTCTAATGCTGCATTTTTTTAAAATATCTAAATAAGTATTAAAGTTATTCCGAAAATACATTTTTTTCTTAATTTTTTAATACCCTTAGTTTAAAACCAAGACGTTTAGGACATAGGTCATAAGGAAGTTTTTTCCTGATTTTCATTGTAGAATCGACCCTTAAAGCACGGCAGAAAATAACAATAGTTGGGGGTTGAGTAACTCGACGCCTTTTATTAAACTATTATTATTTTTAATTTTTGGTAATTCGTAGAATAAAGCAAAATATTAGGTTTGTTTTCAGATTAAATATTGCTTATTTATTGTAATGATAAAATATAAATTAAATTACAAAAATGAATATGGAACCAACTATAAAAATTATTAAAAACCCTTGTTTATGGGCCTTATTAAACCATCATAGTAAACCAAGGCCCCAATATATGTTTTTTTGTTTTAAAGAAAATTAATTTAAAAAAATTATTATTTTTTATCCTATTAAATCTTTGGTTTATTGTTTATAATTAGTTGCCCTTCTCCTGGGCTTATTTTTTATGAAAGCATAGTTTCAAGTCGAAAATACATAGCTCTTAAAGTAAGACTTAAATTCCTTTGTTCTACACTTTCTTAAGCCACTGGTCTTAGTATATGTTCTGTAGCTACCCAAGCAGCACACAAGTTTTTTTATTGACTTTAATAAGCTATGACCTACTCCAGTGGGCCTTATTAGCCGCTGGAAACAATATTAAAAAAGCAGCAATTTACAACAAACTAACCTTTTTCCTTCCAAAAAAAAACGCAAATTTTTGATCAGAGATAACGAAAAATTCACAAAAAAAATATTACCTTATTTCTAAACAAAAATAAAATCCGAATACTTATAGTTTTCTTCTGCCAATAATTATAAATCCTTATGATGATACAGCACCCTATCACGAATTCTTTGCTACTAAAAGAGGGCCAGTTAAACAACATAAACATTGGACTCCTTCAGACAAATGGGCCAACTTGTATATTTATCAAAGCTTGTAAATAAGCAATAAAATACCCACACATTATTTTTGTTACTTAATTTTTTTATGTGTAAAATGCTAAACAAATGTTTTTCTGTACATATTCTGTAACTTTTTTTTGTAAATTTTGTATTTGTAGTAACCAATACAAGGGAGTATTAAACCGTCAATGCTGCGTTTACAAAGTTTTATATTTTGAAGTTTTTGAGTATGCGTAGGGTGGCCATAAATTCTATAACCAATGTCGGGACACAGCCCCGGATCTAGGGGGAAGCAAACGGGGGTGTCTGCCCCAATGACTCCTTTAAGGGGCGGCAAATTAAAGCATGAAATGTATAAGAAGTTGCGATTATAAGAGAAGCACACCATTTTTTTAGTCTTGCCGTTATTTGTTATTACACATAGAGCGGCAAATGATTGGAAGGAGGCGCGATTTGAAAAGCGAGGACTTTTTTGCTCTTTACTTCCAGGGCGCCAAGTTGTAAAAGGGGGTGCAATTTCATTCTTAAGTATGGTTTCAAAAGTAAAACACAAAATTCGAACCCAAAACAACCAGGATCAAAAAACAGGGTTACTACCAACAGAGCAAACTAACTTATCAATCATTAAGCCATATTACCATATCCCAAGGACAAGCAAATTCTTCCACGGACAACAATTCAGTTACTCAAGTGACAACACCATAATTTGTAATAATAACTTACCTCAGTTATTCAACTGACTTTTTTCAAGAGACTGGTCGGCCTACAGAATTTTTTTGATTTTTTTAAACCTTGAACTGTCTGATAGAACAAGTTTTATTTTTGGCATTTTTTAAAACCTCACCGTAAAATTTTAAATAAATCCGATCTTAATCACCATAATTTATTTAAAAATATGACTGATGATTGCTCGACAGACACATATTAAAGATACATATTGGAGATACAGAGTGTTTTTCAAACTTTGTCAATTTGGCCAAACACTTGTAACTTCGCTTGATATAAGAGATAGAAAAGAATCGTAAATAAAAAGTTTTGGGGATTTTTACGTAGAATTCAGTAGCATACCTATATTTTTTCCATTGACTTTTAATTTAAAGCTATAACACAAAGTAGTTTTTTTTAATGGAACACCCTGTATATTTTATCAGTAATAAAAAGGTCGTCTTAAAAGCCGTAAAAAAGTTCTACATTTGATATATTTTATTTTTCCTAGTTTCGGAAATATAGCAATCATCTGGAGTTCGGTAACAAAATGGCATTTTTAAAATAAAACACCCTGTGACCTTTAAAAATTTACTACTATTAAAAAAATCTCTAACAGTTTTGGAAATATGAGCTTCCAAATCTTGTTGCGTATATCTACTATTTTTTAGATTAAGATTGTCATATTTCCAAAACTATTAAAGATAAATATGTTAAATGTGGTGTTTTGTTTAACCTCTTTAAAATATTTATGCAACGGTGATATAATATACAGGGTGTTTTGTTAAAAAAATCCTGATGATGAACATATTTCCGACACTAATAAAAATTGATATATCAAATGTGGTATTTCGTATAGCATTTAAGGAGACCTTTTAACTGATATATATACAAGGAGTTCCATTAAAAAAACGACTTTGTATTATAGCTTGAAATGAAAAATCAATAGAAAAATATAGGTACACCACTAAGTTCTACGTTAAAATCCCTAAAACTCAAATCAAGCGAGTTACAAGTGTCTGGACAAATTGACAAAATTTGAAAAACACTCTGTATCGCCAAAACGAATTAAGCTGGGCATGATTTACTTTCACTATTAAATTTGTTTCAAAAATTAAAATCGAGATTGTGCAATCAGATTTGTTCTATCTCTTTTAGTTTTCGCTATACCATGCAAGGTCAACGAAAAGGCGCCACCCTGTATATTAGTGCTTACTTATTTAGAAATCTAATATGTAAAGACAGCTAAAGAACTGGCAAAATAGCCAAAAGTCACTGAAACTCTCGTTATCGCAGAATTTTTTTAATAAACCAATTTGCATATTTGAAAGGCATTTTTAATCCTTAACATATTTTTCATATAAAAATTTCTAATATAAAAAATAAGTGTACTTTCCTCTTGAGCAAAATTAATATTTTTGACATACCTCGTAAACCACTGCACAAAATAAAATTTGATGATTGCATTTTAGGTTAGAAATTTTTTATAAAGAATAACTTTTTTTGTTAATTTAATAATTAAAAAGTTTTCCCTATGTGAGAAGTTAGGTAGACATGCTGTATAAACTAAGAAATTCTAAAATAGTTTCATTGCTCCAGTTTATAGTAATTTCTGCTTTTAAACAAACAGCAATTTACACTAAGAAATAGGTATTTTTTAAT
Organism: Listronotus bonariensis; assembly: GCA_014170235.1. NCBI lineage: Eukaryota > Metazoa > Arthropoda > Insecta > Coleoptera > Curculionidae > Listronotus > Listronotus bonariensis. Next base: position 3,982 of record JACEGR010010089.1, read on the forward strand.
TTATGCAAGTTAAGAACTTTAACGAACAGTATAAACTACTAAAATAAATAAGAAACTGCCAATGTTAGTTAGGCTCGCAAGTTATATTGGCCAGTAATGCAATAACAAAACATAAACAAGATCTATTAGTCACCTAATCCGAAATGTTTACATGCCGACATTCGAGTCGTGTGTACGGGGATCAAGCCCACTGGCGAGTCTTAAAAATTAATATGTGTTGAAAATACCGCTCCCTACGCGATCTCTGACCAGCGCCAACGTTGGCTTTGCTTTACTGTTTGTTTGCCTTACACACGATGCGCCAACGAGCGGACATTGGCCAAGCCTTGGCATGGCGTGTGTAGCCGGCTTAAAACTGAATTTCTATGAAAAATTGTGCTTTATACCCATTTGCATAAGCCCCCACCGTTTAAAGCAAATCTCTCACAATTTTGTCCTTGTGGAGATGTCAAAGCGATTACACACATTTTTATATCCGCGTAACAACGTTCTATGTGCCCGGGCCAAAAACTCTCCTATAATTCATTAGAGTGGGCCAATTTCCCAGTCAAATCAAAAGCAGGAGCTCGATAAAAGGGAGGGCTGTAGGAGAAATAGCCACCCCAGACAGCGATTAGCCCCACCAAGAAAGCAATTAGTCCTCACAAAATGAATACCCTTAAATCATGTTAATTTGTATAAAAACCTGTAAGTTGTTTCAAGCCATACTCTATACAGTATGTCCACGGATGGACTTTACAATAGGACAAATGGACCAAAATTTAAATGTTTAAGAAAGTTGTGTATGGCAACTGCTTTTGCTTTTTATAAAAACAAGATTTACGTTGAGAAATTTGTTTTGTATTGTATAGGGGCTCAAAAAACTACAAAAATTTGAAAATAGACCAAGACAAAACTACCTTTATTTTTAACAATTTAGCAAAATGTTAAATAAAAAGGTTTTAAGAATTGAATAAGGATCCCATATCTGAAATTTTACATAAAAAATTTTGTTTTTTAGGGTCATATTTTTTTAAATAATTTTTTCACCTTTAATACGAAATTTACCTTGTTTTAATACAACATAGTAATTAATGTCAAAGTTTGTTAAACATATTTAAATACAAAAATGTAAAACCAGGTAAATACCGTAAAAAGGTGTAAGACATGATTAAAATAATATAACAAATTTTTATTTTTTTTATTTTTTGTGAAAGTTTAGATATGAAATCCTCATTTAATTCTAAAAACCTTATCTATTAAATATTTTGCTATAATATTAAAAATAAAGGTAGTTTTGTCTTGGTCCATTTTCCTATTTGTAGTTTTGGAGCCCTAGTACAAAAACAAAACAAATTTCTTAACGTGAATTTTGTTTCTTTAAGCCAAAGCAGTTGCATACACAACCTTCTTAAACATATAAATTTTTGGGTCCATCCATTAAAATGAAGCTACTCACGAAAAATTAGCTTGTTAGTAATGACTCGGAAAAATGGTCCAGGTACCCCAACTATATATCCTATCTCTTAAACCTAGTAATTTTATTAAAAGTGAAACTTTTAGAAATACAGTTTTTTGCTATTTCCAAGGCAGCCTAGCGTTTTACTAATAATACCCTAAAAACTATTGGATTTAAAAATATGTTATAAGTAACTCAAAAGATTGAGAAAGAGGTATTAGGTTTAAATTTCAAGCTCAAGGTAGTGGTTTCCATTTGAATTATTAAAGTTCTTTACTGCCGAGAGCCAATTTCTGTGGCACTTCCGGTAAAACCGGAAATTGCATTTTACGGTGATAGGATATAAGGTTCATTAAATATGTGTAAAAATTAAATTAGCCCTTTTCTATAATCATTTGTTTTTCACTGCCGATCAATAAGCAGGGGTTATCCTAGGTGCCGGGGTTTTCTTAGAGTCATTATATATAGAGCAATTCGGAACCCCAAATCGATACCTTAATTCACAAATCTAACAACTCCATATCCACAAAATTTTACAGCAGAGACAAAAATATTTAATAAATCATATTAAAATAATTTAAAATACAGTTTTTTATCATTTATTACGTAGATGATATGAATGTATTTAAATTAATTTTAAGTAAATAACCCATAGAAATTTTTTTAGTTAAGATCTTATATTCAAGTAACTAAATTTTATTTTGAACGAAAATGGAGTTTTGCGAATTAGGGTATCGAAATATTTTTTACGATACAATGTTTAGCGTGTGCCATTCTTAGAACAAACCGATTGATAACATGCTAAGTAATCGATAAAAATGGCAGTTACTAATTAAAATGACATTTCCGAAAGCCAATTTCTCAAAAACTAATTAAGTTAGGTATAACATGTGGTAATTTATTTTCTTGAAATTGCCTTTGAAATCAATTTTTTAAAAATATATAGGGTGTTCCATTAAGGATAGCAAAGTTGAGAGCACTTCTGCTTAAACCGAATGTGCCACATAAAATCGGAAACATCAGAAATCTGCATCCTATCCTACCATACATTCGACCAAAATTTCAAAGGCAAACAAGTGAAGTGGCGGCGGGGTGGTGAGTTAGTGGTAAATACAATCTTTAAAGTTCTCGAAAATTAAATATTTTGGAGATTAGTGATACCTAATTGACGCCACACACTTGCCAAATACCATTCCACCATTGCTATATTTTAATGCTCGCTTCTGTATTTATGTACGCAGGTTTTAAATATAACACCTTAGGCAAGGCGCTAAAATAGTAAGCAAGTGATGTGGTGGCCAGGTGGTGCGTCAGTGTCAGGCGGAATCTCTAAAATCTCTGGAAATAAATACAGAGGCGCACATTAAAGAAAAATGGCGGTGAAATTGTTTTTGTTTCAATTGGGTACAATTAGCCCCAAAAATGTTTAATTTTTAAAGGCTTTAAAACCGCTACTTGCCTCTATCTCGCCACACCACCACCACGTCATTTGCTTGCCACTTAAGTGCGCGCCCGGCCTGACACTGACACACCATCTGGCCGCCACATCACTTGCCTGCCATTTCAGTGCGCGCCTTGCCTAACAGTTCTCAAGAAAATAACAGGTTTGCTAGTAATTTCGTAGGCACCCGGTATACTTTCTGACACTTTCATTGCAAACTCCCAAACTTTTTTTTATTAAATACAAATAAAATAAATAATAGTCAATCTTTATTAAAAGAAAAACATAACACAACTACAACACTATGCAAATATGATTAAAAATGATACCCGAAAATATTATTAAGGACGTTAATTTCATAGTTGGACGTTTGGAATTAAAACAGTTTCGTTTTACACGTTTAAATCATTCAAGATTTTCCTCAATTCAATGAAGATTTATGTATCTGTAATCCAGGTCTTCACTTTCGTTACGACGTTCACCTATTTCCCTTACTTTTCTTCCATTTTCCATAAAAGCTAGTAATTGGTTCAATCACTATTCCAACTGATTGAGCTAAACCCGCATAACTAAAATCTTTGTTTTCTCCGTTGGACAACATATTCTGATTGGTTCCTATTAATAGGGTCACGACGTTAGAGGCGCCTTTTTTGTTGTTCTGCAAAGTAATAACAACACTCGATCATTTGAATGTAAACGTGCATTTCTTTATCCTTCTTCTTGGGGTATTTGATAAAAGGAATAGGTGTTCGTTCTTGTGGCCTTTGAGCACGGAAAAACGGTTTCCCCGATGAAATTGCGATTCCAACCAGCGGATAGCATCTCTGGCTTCTATTTTTTCTTTTTTAAGGTCGTCCAAGGCGGAAACCACTAAAAAAACAATAATCTGGTTATTCTAATTTTAAACATAACCGATATATTTTATATTTGGCTAAGATTATGTTATTATGTCTGTTCTTTTTTCCCATTACAAAATAAGATATAAATTTCTAATTTTGTAGATTTAAACTGTACAGGGTCGGCTTTGAGTTATTTTTGTGGAATTTTATATTGCTGCCCAATATGGATAATAAAATTAAATTTAAATGTTGTGCCAATAAAACATTTAGCAATTTTTGCTGTATTGTGTTTTTTAATATCTTTAATCCTAGCTGCCTAGATAGAGACTATAAAGCACCTTTAAAGCTGGGAAATCAAAGAATTTATTGCTCCAAAGAATGCAAAAGTCTGAGTACTGATAGTACTCCCCAACTGGAGCAATTTATTGTTGAATTGGAAAGATTAAAGCAGGAAAAATCATAAACTTAAATCTCAAGTACTTAAAAATGATGAAATGCTTGAGATCATAAAGTCTGAAAAAGATAAAATTATTGCAGATCTTAATGAGGAAATAGTTAGTGTTAAGAAGGAAATAAAGGCCAGAGAAAACTTATATAAGAAACAACGTCGCAAGACCCAAGAATTTGAAGATGAAGTCTTTGAATCAGAAAGAAAAATGATTGAAGCTTTAAATGCAAAACGAGAAGAAATAATTTCCATACGTAATGAACTTACTGAGCTAATTAACCAGAAACTTTCGTTGGAGAAAACAATAAGTTCACAATCTGGTAAAATAATTGAGTTGCAAAACGAGTTACAGGAACTGAATGATCTAAATAAAAGTATGTTAACCTCAATTAAGACTCTTGAAGCTGAAAATCAGTCTTATTATGATGATATTGAATTGCTGAAAAGCAAGTTAGAAGATTTAAAAGTAGCTGCACCTGCAATGGATAATATTAAGTCAAGTGATTTAAAAAACTAGTTACAAACAGCCCACCTAAAGAAAAGGAACTAAATGTGTGTTCGGGAAATAGTGAACCTAACATTAAAGATAGATTAGTTTTAAGTGATGTTGGATCAACTGAGAGAGACCCTGCTGATCTAAACCGTGATAGAGGAGATGCCGACAAGAATGATAGAACGTCCAGAGTTATTGTTTTAACTGATAACTATGGAAAATATCTGTATGACCATCTCTATAATACTTTAAAAAGAAATTATAATCTTCAGGTAATATGTAAACCGTTTTCAAAATTTAAAGATACAGTGTCGAGTATCAATTGTTTCACAGATGAGTTGACACATTTAGATTTTGTTGTAGTATTGGCGGGCGTAAATGATCTTAGCATTCCTATAAAAGACATTACTTTGTTGGCAAATAAATGTTTTTATACTAATCTACTTATATGTTCTATTCCAATTGCTCCAAGTGATGTGGGTAATTTTAATTTTAATACAATTAACGATAGGCTGTGCAGAACGACCACTAAACTGGGATATTTCTCAAATAATATAGGGCTACTTGACTTGGCAGGATAAGTTTAAGTCTAATCATTTTTTAGAAATAGTATATGTATACCTGAATAGAATGGGTTTATCTAGACTATCTGTATTAATTGCCAGCTCTTTAAAATATTTTAATAAGAAAAAAATTAGCAATTTGGTGCAGATGGACTTGGATACTTCTATTTTTAATTTAAATGTGGAGCAGCCGGATGGCGCTTTTTAGATTAAGCACTACCAATGTTCTTTCTCTTGTTTTATTAAATATTCAATCCTTACGTAACAAAGTTAATGAGTTGTATGTATTTTTAGAATATTGTAATTTTCCTAACATTGTATTATTGACTGAACATTGGCTTAAACCAGAAGAAGCAATTGGCATTCCAAATTATAGGATAGTTTCATGTTTTTGTAGAAATAGGTTTCAGCACTGGGGCACTTTAATTTTAGTAAATGAGTACTTTTGGATAAATTTTTGTTTACCAACGTTTCAAAGTTTGACCATTTAATTGTTGAAAAAGAATTTGAAATATCAGTATGTTTTTGTCAGAAGCTGAACATTTTTATAGTTTGTTTATACAGATCGCCCCAGTGCAATGAATATGTATTTATTGAAAAATTGGAGGTTCTATTAACTGAAATTTCCTCTAAGTATGATATTATTTTGACTGGTGACTTTAATATTAATTTTAACATTAGAGATTGTCCAGCAGCGCTTGCAATAAATAATTTATTTAAATCAGCAAATTTACAAATGCATGTTAATTCACCAACTAGGATAACTAAGTTTTCATCGTCACTTATAGATTATGTGTGCTCAAGTATGAAGGACGTCTCTTGCACTATATTAAATGCAGGACTTTCTGACCATGAGGCAGTTGTCTGCAAGATTCCATGTAACTTACAGAGGGCAACTCGGCATAAAAAATATGGCAGACATTTTAGCAAGAGTAATTTTGATAAGTTTTATCAGGAGTGTATCAATTTCGACTGGTCAACTATATTTAATTGTCAGGATCCCTTAACAGATTTTCATGTTAGTTTAATAAATATCTTTAATTTTTGTTTTCCACTTAAAGTACTTAAAACAAAATCTACTAAACCCTGGATTACCAAAGGAATCAGAAAGTCTAGTAAAAATCTTAGATGCTTGCACACTATCCGCAAGTATCACAGTAATAATACTTTTTTGTTTCTTATTTAAGGAAGTATAGAAGGGTATATAGAAATGTTATAGGGTTGGCCAAAAGGAAACATTATGAAAAGCGAATAGCAAATTCACGCAATAAACAGAAAGAGAGTTGGAAAATTATTAATCAGCTGAGGGGGAAGGGCAGTAAAATCAGAAATGAAACTACAATTGATGCAAATGAATTCAATAAATTTTATTGCACGATCGCTGGTGAGCTGGCTAGTAAGCTTAGAAATAGGAACAACCCAATTGAATATTTAAGGGAGATACATATATCACAGACTTTTTATATGATGCCTACTGATCTGCAGGAAATTAAAAGCATCTTTCCTGAAATTAAAAACAAACATGCAGCAGGATGGGATGGAATCTCAGTTAAGATATTCCAACACTTGCCAGAGTCTGCTCTCTATGCATTGGTGGATGCAATTAATAACTCTTTTTTGACTGGGTCCTTTTCCAAGTCTTTAAAATGTCAATTGTTACACCTATACCAAAAATGAAGATATTAAGACCCCTTCCAATTCAAGACCTATATCAGAGACTCCCACGCTTTCCAAGGTTATAGAAAACTAGCTAAAAAGCGAATAATATCATTTTTGCGTAGAAATTCAATTTTAAACATTTTTCAGTTTGCTTTTTCAAAATGATAAAGATACATCGGATGCTGTGGCTTGCATTCTGAGAGGATTGTATTTAAATCTAAAATGAGGGAGAGTAGCGGCTGCGGCAGTTTTCTTGCAGATCTGGCGAAAAAGCCTTGGACTGCGTGGGATCATGAAATACTGCTGCAAAAACTTGATAAATATGGTTTTTAGAGGTGTAAGTCTTCAGTGGTTCCGATCTTACTTGACTGATCGGACACAAAAAAGCAAGATTTCAGGGATCCGAGTCTACAGAATTAAAAATTAAGTGTGGATAAGTGGCGTTGAATAAAGAATCAAAGGGGTTTAAAACGAGGTGCTGCATGACACATTGTATACATGCTTAATTTTGCTCACCAACAATAAAATTTGCTTAATAACAATACAATTACTAGTTTGTCAAAAATACCTTACCTGCAGCAGGTACTAGCACTATAAACTTCTTCGAGGTGCACCAACTGCTTTACCATGTGAGGTAAATTTGATAAGAGCGTCTGCGTCCAAAACTAAATATGGCGATAATGTTGCCTTCGCGCCGCCCACTCTAGTTTCCAGTGCCCGAACTTCCGCCGCCAGCCACAATTGACCCATGTGCTTCATTTTATTTATCTGGTTGCCATTTGCGGAACCCGGTTTAGTCTCACCATTGGCAAGATTGGTTTTTGACGGAGTTGAGTTCAGTTCTTGACGTTCCTGTAAATAAGAAAACAAACTGTAGTACAGGAAATCAAGCTTAAAAAGAGGTTAAACCTTGCAATTCTTTGGTCCTGCATAAATTTACTTGAAATTTTAACAGGAGGTATTGCCCAAGGATTAAAATCTATATTGAACTGAAGGGTGCCAAAATAATGGGGGTGGTGAAATTTTTTATTACATTGTAACCACAGGAATCAATTGAAAAAGTAATTCTAAGCAAAAATATTCTATACTTTTTTTGTAAAACTAATATTTTTCAAGTTATTTGCTATTGAATAAAACAATTTGTTGACGAAAAAATCGACGTTTTTAAAGAGTTTTTCGCGAATAACATACAAATTATATTGCTGTCAAGTAAATGCCAAAAGTGACAGCAATATATTTTAAATGGAAAAGTTCAACCACCAGTTAAGTTAAACTGATTCTAAACTGAACTCGCAATTGTAAAAACTGGGCATAAAAGAAATAAAAGATTATGTAAGATTTTAAAGCTAAAAAACGTCAAATGGCTGCTCTTTGGACATTGTTCGATAGAGTCTTAGTAGATATTACTTTGGACACCCAAATATGTTTTAGCAGATATGAGGCAAAACGATTAAAATGCATTACCTTAGGATTTCGTAGCGATAAAAACTAGAAAGAATAAAGGCAGTTAATTTACTTTTTATTTATTTAGAGACCACAAGCCATCAACCTAGTACAAGATGAATATGGTACCATTAGGCTTTTGAAGGACTATGCAACCATTAACTATTAGGTTCACTTTACTTTACTGATTAGGTGACATCAAAGCCAAACATCGATGTTGAACATCGATGGTGACATCAAAAGTTGACTATCGATGGCAACGAAGAAATCAAACAAATAACATTGATGTTTCTTAAACATTGATGTCACGGACTTATTTATAGGTTTTTTAAGGCGGGGGTGGCTTAACTGGCAAAATTTGGTATCCAAAAATTTTTGAAGAGCAAAAAAAATGTTTCTTCTTACCTACTACTACATGTTGGTCCTACTTTTTCCCTACTACTACATGTTTTTTCTATTAAACTATTAAAAATATTATTAAATTACTAAAATTATACGTTCTTAAGTCTTTCCAAATAACCCTGGATGTTAGAAGAGAAGCATCGATGTTTCTATAGTCCACCATCGATGGCGAAAACATCGACCCTTGATCAACCTAATATCGATGAACATCGCAACAATTTTAAGAACCATACACGCTAAAATCTTGTTCCATGATCAAAGGTCATCTTGCTTTACAGCAGGTTTAAATAGTACTTTTAACTCCAAATAATCATTAAACAAAAAAAACTTGTTTGTTTCTTTGTGCATTTGAACAAGCCATTTTAATGGCTTGTAGTAACATAAAAACGGGGCTTTGCCCATTTTTTCCTTCTTAAGTAATTTATTGTTTAATTTTCTCCTTTTGCATTATTTTCTCTTTTTTTATTACTTTTTGCTTTTGATTTTTTTGCGTTGTTTATTTTGTTTATTACGCATTTTATTTAATTACAAAAAATGTTAAAAATTAGTATTGTCTGGACATAACTGATATTGATTGGACAATTAGTATGGACGGGACATATTTAATGTATCAATTAAGTCAACTAGCAGGTAGTTTTTTTGGAAGTAAAAGCATTAAACGTTTTGTTGTATTGCCAAGTTATAAATATATAAACAATATTCAAAAAGCATGGTCGTCTCATCTATACATTACATAAATTAGGGATGAATGGCGAAAAAAAGTGCGCTGTGTGCTTCCCAGTTTTGTGAAAAATTAAAAAAACGTTATTGCTTTTACTTTTAGTTTTGCACAATTTAACGGGAAAAAGAAGGACACTTTTCATAGACGCTCGCGGATTTTGTTTTTTTTTACAGTTTACTTTGGAAGTTAGATAAAATTCTGGTTTAATAAGCTCTAATTAGACTTACTTTTAAAAGAATGCATTTATTATTTATTACTCTCTAGTAACAAAAGGTATACTTTTTTGTGAAGTTAATGTTTTACCTTAACATTACATAAAAGAAGAAGTTATTCAAGGATGCTTTATTTTTCTTGCCTGTGGGTACTTACTAGTATTGGGATTGTGTATTACAATTTTCTATCTACTTTATTACCTTTGCAAATAGGTAACTCACCAGTTCTTCCATTATGGCAGTAGCAGATATTCCATCGTCTTCAGCTTTACCCTCCAACTTACAAACAAAGATATTTTTGTCTTCATTAAACATAACCCCGGTCTCGTCAATTTTCGAAAGAATTTTTCCAAACGATAGTATTTTAATAATTCGAATTATCGCTTCCTCTTTCGTGGTTATTCCTTTATTCAAAAGGTAATCCCAATTCACCTCTTCCTGGGTACTTTTAAAGATGTCAATTCCTTTTAAAATCACATCTTCTGAGAGGGGAATTTTATTTTCATTACTGATAATATCTGAAATCTAAAAAGTAAACTTAAATATCTATCATATTCATTAATTTTAGGCGAAGAACCAATTCTAAAATGGTATTTACCATTCGGTTATGTTGACGTTTAAACAATGTATTATACGTCAAAGTTGTCACCAATTACTACCGCGGTTATAATTGGTTGAACGCCTAAAATTGATGATTATGTAAATAAAATATATCGTAATCGTGAGCCAACAACCAGGAAACCAAAAAATCCATTTTTTATCCCAGATTTATGAAATTTTATACTGTAACATACCTTTTTCTATGAAAAAATGCAGTTTTTGTATCATTATCACGAAGATAAAGTACTCCATTTTGGTATGCTGCATAAAGTGAAGGGTACGGGAATAAAACAAGGATTGTCAATTTCTATTGAAATCGAGATTATTGGCAAAACCTTTTGGTACAATTGATATACTTGTAATGTTAAGCAGCCAAATAAAACTAAGATTATAAATGCGGGATCTGAATCAAACTGGTAATGTCAGTTGCCACTATAAGAGACAAATATTTAAATGTGTTAAATCTAAAAATGTTGTTTTTATGATAATCCTTTATTTATTCTCGTACCCTTCAAGAATTCAAAAAAGTAACTTTTTCAATAAATCAACGCTTTTTTTTACACTTTGTTTTAGTACCTACTAGAATTTATTTTCATATGAATTTATGCATTGTAAGAGTGGGGAAACACGATAACAACTAAATCAAAAGATCAAGTCATAAATTTTGCCATTACTTTTAGCTCATTTTTTCACGAAATTTCAAATTTGACAGTTTGCGGATAAATTTATTAAAAATAATGAAAATGAATCTCCGATAACTTGAAAATTGAAATTATATAATTACACATAGAAAAATTTTGTATGCAATATATGTATGCATAAAGTGTCTTTTCTTGACTTATGGGATTGCAGGGTTCGCCGAACAGTTTGTGCTGTCATACATACCATTCAATTATTACTTTATGCACTTGTTAATAAATTACTATTCTGCCGTGATTAGCATTCGGGTCAAATTTTTGTTTTTTTACATTAATAAGTTTAAAATTACAGTATTTTTCTTGCCATATTAGTAAAAAAACAGCATATGCGTACGTAAAAAACTTTAAAAACGCAATATCTAAAACTCCGTATCTGTTATAATATTAAACAACGTCTCAGGATAAACACCATATTTACTGGCTGTTTTAAAAAAATGCTGCAACTTAATTGCAAGTAATCCATTTTTGCTAATCAGGCATCAACTTTGCGGCTTTAAAAAAAAATTGTGCATTAAAAAAAAAGGTTTTAGAAAATCTGCTTGCTGACGGCTGGCCAATTTACTTTAACCGTGATTTACTCTGCCTCAACCTTTTTTGCAAATACGGCGTTTCTGCTAATCACGGCAGCATTATACTTAATAAAATAAAATATAAAAAAATAAAAAAATAACACATTAAGGAAACTTTACTGCTAAAAACCAAATATTTGTTTTAAGCTTCTTCATAATTCTTAACATGTTTACCGGGTTTAAAGGGTGGTAATTTAGTTTACAAAATGCAGAAGAAATGTAGATAAAAAAAAAAATATCTATCAATTTTAAGACTTTTTTGTTTAGGACGGTTTTTGAAACTATTTTTTTCAATAGCAGTTTAACAGACCAAAGATGCAATTGTTTCTAATAAAACGTTGATACTGGATGTACAGGGTTTTCCGGATATCATTGCAGCTGCAGGGTGGCTTGCATATTATTAGAGATAGGAACTTGCGGTTTTACTGCTTTTCGAAGAAACGGAAAATGACACTAAAGTATTTTTTTTCTTTGGCTGTCTTTGTTTTCGACATACAAGGGAGAAATTAATTTTTTCCATTTTTTGAACCCCTCGTATTTCAGTTGTCTTGCAACTTACAACAAAAGTAACAATGAATATCAATACTAATCTGTATGTAAAATCTGTTAATGTTTTCTCAATTTTTTTAACTTTATTATTTTTGGAGATGTGCACCAAATATATCGTCGGTTTAAGGTTATAAATCACCAAAAAATTGTTCCAACATTATTATGTTATTTATAGCAAAAATTTCCTGTAGAAATAATTTATTATTTACATTTACGACATCCATAAAGCTTTTATTGAAATATTATACCGGAATCGGGCTCAGTTCTGGCTTGTGGCGGCATTGAGTAAACATCTCTTATGCCGTCACCTGGTCGGGTTACTCTTTTGTAAAGCTATGGAGAGGTTTTTTTTATTGTTGTAATCTAAAGGTTATTCAAATTTTTAGTAAATATTATTTAATTAACCTAACTGGTTTTAAGTTTTCTTTTTCTTTATCGACGGTGTGTATCAATACTTAAATAAACTCGTTCAAAGTTATGAGACTTAGGGTCTTTTCTAAATAAATAAATCTAATTTTTTTTAATGAAAAAAGTAGTTGCTAACATTTTAAACTTTAACAACCTTTGTAACTTGATGCATACTTTTCAATAAAACGAAACTTAAGTGAACAAAGTGTTTGCATTTTAAACTAAACTCAGAAAAATCCCGACTAACCAGAACTCACCCAACATCAGGTCAAAACCAGAACCTTTTTCCCATTTTCAGCCAACCCGGGCGGGGACTCTCACTTAACTTCAGCCCGGCGGTGCCTACACAAGTTGTGGGAACCATCCTGCCGAAGCTACTAATTATGACTAACACATCATGAACAATGACCATCCAGACCAAGACCACAACATGGATTTTTGGCGAACTTTGCGGACGACACCGCGCGTGATGCTGAGGTTTGCGGATCGTTATCTGAGTGAGCTCACAAATTTTGTATAAAAACGTTGGTACTTCCTGAACCAAATTATCACTTAATGAGTTTTACCTTTAAACCAACGATATGATATTTTTAGGGACCACCCAGTGTGTTTCTAGCTCATTAAATTATGTCAAATGAAAGAAAATATGTAATACTTATAAGCTAAATCAGTTTCTTTTGTTGTATGTGTTACAAAACAACTAATATACAAAGAAGATCCAAAAATAGAAAAAAAAAAAAGAATTTTTACCCTGTATGTCAAAAACGCATAAGAGAGCCATAAACATGTTTTTATTGTCAGCTTTCTTCTCATTTCGAAAATTAGCACCGCTCCGCAAAACCGCAAGTATCTATCTTTAAAAATATCCAAGGTATCCTGCAATGACAACGAAATCTGGACACTTCTAACTGCAAAATATAAAATTTTTGTGATTTTTAAGTGGGAAAAAAAAATTGTGAAAGTTTGAGTTTTCAAATTAAATTTTAAATACTTTCTTTTAAATTTTAATCCTTTCGCATTAAAAAAGCATGTATTTTTAACCATTTCTTCCTATGTATGGTTGGGTTATGAGGTTTATCACCATAATTTTTAGTATTCGCAATTTAAAAAGTCCTACATCTTTTTTTTTTTAATTGATTTGCATTGTAGGGGATCCAAAAGTATTGTTTTACCTTTCTCACATATTTTTCAATCAACAAAAAAAATTGATGTAGGACCTTTATGGTGACTAACACTATAGCTCAAAAACCTGACCAAGATATAGAAATATAAAGAAAAATTATTGAAAATGCTTGTTTTTTAAATGAAACACCCTATTGTTTACCCCTTAAAACAACAGTACACCTTGGCTGGATTGGTTACAAGAAAGTCATCAAAATATGATATATTTTTTAAAGTTTATTTACAGGGTGTCTCTAAAGGTTTGTACAAATATTGCATATCACTTATTCTTTAGGCCAAAAATACAGGTGTTTCTGAACTATGGAATCAAACTTTTAGGACTTATTCAGTGCAACAGTAGAAAACTTTTGAGTATAGGGACCCATGTCCGGAAAAGTGTCACTACGGCACAACGCTAAGACGCGTTAAAATTTAGAAGGCGATGAATTGCCTAAATATGATTAATTGCATTTAATTTTTGCCTCTTGTACATCAAGATATATTATCATCACAACAACTGTTCAAAATGTCAATGTCAATGTTCAAAAATTTTATTAATTTGTTTTTTATTTATCAATAAATTGTTATTTATTTTATTTTTGTTTATTTATTAATTGTTGTGATGATATCATGTACAAAAGGACAAAAATTAAATGCATTAAATCGTATTTAGGCAATTCATCGTCTTTCTGAATTTTATCGCGTCTTAGGGCCTATGAGTTCCGTAGTGGCCACTTTTCCGGACATGGTCCCTATGCTCAAATGTTTTCTGCTGTTGCACTGAATAACCCCCAGAAGTTGGATCCCATAGTACTGAAAACATTTGTCTAACGATTTAACCAATTTGTCTTACAAAGCAGCAACTTTTCAAGTAGGGTAAATTGCATTAGATCGTTGTATTTCTTCCAAAAGAATGTGATAGCATTTTGTACAGACCTTTTGGCAGGGAATTAAATGTTTGATCTGCAATATCTTAAATATGGTTGCTGGTAGCTATATTTATTAAATACAGCATGTTTGCCTAAGTTCTTTACATATGGGAAACTTTTTTATTAATTTAATGAAAAAGTTATTCTCTATAAAAGTACTGCATATAACACCTAAAATGCAATCATTAGATATTTATTTTTTCAGTAGTATATGAGGTATATATTTCTGTGGTAAGATGGCAAAACTGTATATGTAATTTTTTGTAAAATAGGAGAGATATTTTTAACTTTGGTATGTCCGAAAAATACACTATAAATATTGAAATTTTGTACCTTAAGAAAATATTTCGGTAATAGCTCTTATTTTTTGGTTTATTTTAATAATTATAGGTCCATTTATCGTAGAACTATTAGAGAAGCTAAACAATTATACTATGATGGTAGGATATCTATGGCTGGAAACAAGCAAAAGGAAATTTGGCGAATGGTAAATGATTTGCGAGGAAAAGAAGTAATGTTTACCGCCCCTCTAGCCTATTGGCTGAGGATATTAATTTGTTCTACTGTACAATAGCGAAGAAGGCTTTCTGACAACATAGACCAAAATCATACTGATCCACTATCATATCTTAGTCACATTTCTGTTCCTGAAACTTTTTACTTTGCTCCAACCACCTCAGAAGAACTTAAAACCATCATTTGTAATATTAGGAATAAAAAACTTCAGGTTGGGACGACATGTCCATTAATATATTTCACAGTCTCCCTGATTCTGCTCTAAGTGTTCTAGCAGAGGCTATAAACCAATCTGTTGAAAATGGTAGTTTTCCTTCCCTCCTGAAGTTGGCGACTGTCATTCCCCTTTTAAGGGGAGGTGAAAGGGATTCCCTTCGGACTATAGACCAATTTCGTTGCTACCCACATTGGCCAAGATTGTCGAGAGACTTATGAAGGTGAGAATGATTAGTTTTCTAGAAAAGCACAACTTGCTCTCCATTTCGCAGTTTGCCTTTCAGTTTTTGAAAAACACTGGAGATGCGATGTTTCACTTTCTTGAGGACTTATATGTGAGCCTTAATGACGGGAGAGGTTGCTTCTGGCGGTGTTCTGTGACTTAACGAAGGCATTTGACTGCGTTTCTCACGGAATACTGCTGAGCAAGCTCGAGATCTATGGGTTTAGAGGAGCGATCCTGGACTGGTTCAGATCATATCTCTCGGGTCGTTGTCAGAGTGTTCGTTTCCAGGAACATACCTCAAGTGTGCTCAGTCTTACAGCAGGTGTGCCACAGGGTCTCTATACTGGGTCCACTATTATTCTTAATATATGTTAATGATCTACCCACATGACAATATATATTCGATGCACATCCTTTGCACTGACTAATGACAATACTGTGGCACAACAAGAACCCAACTCTTCAAATTGAAAATGAGCTCTGACTTGAACAACATTAAAGAATGCTTTTACCTCATCTCTTTAATATTCAAAACATAATATAATTTTAAATTTTTATAAAAATTGATATATTCTTATATTATATATAAATATTACAAAATTTAAATATACACTCATTTTTTAGACAATAAAATCACACATCTGTGCTTGAAAGTTTAATGAATATTCGAAGATTGTCGTTTGAAATTTTCAAATTTTTAAATTCTCACATTACGTAAAGTTCCCGTTTAATGTTGACGGCACCAAAATTATCAATTACTATTCAATGTGAGCAATATTTTATTATTAATGCCGTCTTGTAATTTTTGACCAAAATCATGACCAAAATGGTAGGTTAAGTAAGCCAAAAAAGGCATGAGATTTAACGTGAAATGCATACAATATAACAAGGGAAAATTGACGGCATCGATTTTTCTATGTTTTTTGATGTTTAAAAAGTGCTATCCACAATAATATTACAAAAGTAAGCTCTTATACATGTGTATTAATTATTCAAAATTTTCAAAATTTCTCATTTTTATTTTTATTTTACATTTTCATTGCGTACCATGAATTATTGACGGCATCATTATAAAATCTTAATACTTCACTTCTACTTTATAAAAAACTATATGCCGTCCTGAAATAAATGACCTCATACGAAAAATTCATTTTTTACTAAAAAAATTTTAGTAATTTTTTTATTATTTTTGCATGAACCATCATATTTTGACGGCACACTGTTTATAATGCTTAATAAATGTTAACAATAAGTTTGAAATCGGTGCCGTCAAATTCTAAGTGACCACCCCCGAGGGGTAAAAATCCGATTTTGATTTGCGATTTCTGACCGCATGTACCACCCTTTTCTGACGGCATATATGAATTATACTTTTTAAAGGAAATGCAAAGGTAACTGAATCATCGCCGTCAAGTATTCGAATAACTGGGGAGGGGGGTAAATTTGCCGATTTCAAAATTTTTTTCTGACTGTAGGTACCGCTATTTTTTGACGGCACAGAGTTTAAGAGCTTTCTTTTTCCATTGCCTCTTTAACGAGAATAGTGCCGTCATGTATAAAGTAATCGAAAAGTACCCCTTTTTTTCTACACTTCAACTCACCTGTGCACTCACCTGTACTGCGGAAATTTGACGGCATAGTGCCTAAACTTTGTTTCTCGAACAGTACTTCAAGATCATATGTGATTCGTTGTGTATAAAATCACCCCTGAAAATTTGCTCTGGCTTGTAGTCTATA
>JACEGR010010090.1:0-21247 GCA_014170235.1 Listronotus bonariensis
AGAAGTTTATAATAAAATACTAGAAAAATTATTTAACCTCTTACTCTTAAGTTGTCAGATCAATGTCATATTGTGAACACCTAATATAAAAAAGTATACATTTTGGGGATTTTAAAAATATACATTTTTGGGAAATTTAAATTTTAATTGGGTTACTTAACATTGGGAAATTTGGTACATAAAACAATACGTGAAGTGTCAAGGTTTAAAAAGTAGAAATCAAACAATTTTCTAGGTTACTCTTATAATAATAAAACAAAAACATTAAACAAGCGAGTTACCTAGAAATGCAAAACAAATACTGAAAAATTTAATATTTAGAGAGAACAAAATTTTAAGACGGGGATTTGTTTATCAGAGAAGTAGTTAGTAAAGTCAAGTAAAAAGTTAAAGTTTGAGTTAAGCCCCGAACGGGCTATCCTTAGGATATGCCCGTACTAAATTTAGTTAGTTCAATAATTTACGTTGGTTTTTAATGCAAAGTTAGTTGTGATGGTCCACCGGTCTCATGGTCCAAGAAGATAGTTCCATATGGTACATTTGCCCCAAGTGACGTAAAGTGACCCTATATATATATTTAAAATTTACGTCACAATATCATTCTTAAATAATGAACTACTTAAATCAAGAAAAAATCACTATTATAAAATAGGTTTACCAGGGAAATAGTTATCGAAGAGTAGCGGACATGTTTGCAGCCTATTTTCCCAATAGGCCAATGCCAAGTAAATCGACAATAGAACGGACGATAAAAAATTTGAAGACAGGCACAATAACCGATAATTGCAAATGTGAAGAAAATCGACGTGATCTCTCGCCAAATGATTTTTTCTATGGGGACATTTAAAAACTAAGCTACTAATAAAAAATATGAACATTTAGTCCAGCTAAGGAATGCTATTTCCGCTGAATGTGCCAGAATATCGATGTACCAACTAGCCAACGTAAGAAATGAGTTTTATAATCGTTTGGGTTATTGTCTGGCAGTTAATGGAGAAATATTTGAGCATTTGATTAAATCCTGATATTTTCGTCATAAATTGATTTCTAAATGTAGAAAAATTTGTTTTATTGTCTTGGCGTAACTGTGAGTGCATGTGTTGGAATTAGCTATAAACTAAAATGAAATGCGAGGATTCTTTTTGAAATTCCCGTATAAAATTGTTCAGTTTTGGAAATGACATTATAAATTAATGATCTAAACTGTCACTGATAAATCGATATGGTGTTTTTATTGTTGATTTCTAGAGTACAGGGTGCATAATGAGATACTACGTTGCAGAAGTATTAAGCAGTTTACTCTTTTCTGGTTGGTTGAAAAATGCTCAAATTTTTATTTTGGGTGGAACTTACTGTGCTCTTCAATAAATCCTAATAGCATTTTTTCTAAAATAATTAGGGGAGCCAATATTTGACTACTTCAAAATTTACATGGGATTCCCTATGTCCCGCTCGACGGAGCAACACCCGGTATTTTGGGTACCACTGCAGAAAATTATATTAAGGGCTTGTGAGCGGCAGACCTTCGTCATTTTGTAAAAGCTGACAATTTGTCAGCGCAAGCTTCCAAAATAGGTCGAAGCGATGGAAGGCTACATATGAAGTTTGACTCATAATGGCTTTGGCAGGTACCAGGTACCAAAGGTTAATAAATTACTACTTAGGTTTTGTCATTTTGTAGAAGCTACATTTTACAAATGCTACTTGGGTACTGGGGCTAATTAGAAGATACTTGCTCAGTCGCCAGACAGTTTTGACAGTTCCAACCTCTTGGCAGACAAACATTTTGAGGTGGCCCAATGGTCCAAAAAGTCCAATATTTCTGTTATTTAACAAGATATCACAAAAAGTCTTATATAAGAGTTGTAGGCTCTCAGAACAGGCATGTCCTAAAAATATTTTGATGTATACAAAGTATCCCAAACCCAATTTGTAAAAAACTAACCTCACAGCAATATATTTTTTTTGGGACACTCAGTATACATCAAAATATTTTTAGGGCATGCCTATTTGGAAACCCCACAACTCTTATATAAAACTTTTTGTCATATCTTGTTAAATAACAGAGATATTGGACTTCTCTCAGACCAGAGTTTCTTTATGAGAAGGGGTTTAGACATAAGCAAGACCGGGGATAGCTTTTGTCAGGGACGTGAGGGTGTGAGAATCACGATTTCGGTTGGCAGTTCTGTTCAAAGTTGGTAGCATTATCAGCTGATGACAGAGTCGTGCCTTGTCGAAGCTTTGTTTGGTAAAAACTGTGGAAATTTGCCATTTTCATTTTGGTTGTATATTTTGCAAGGATTTCCAGTTGTTAATGTTTTTGGTTAGTTTAGAGACTTCACATATTATTGGTTCGGACTCGTTTTATTTTAGAGATTTTGATAGTGTTTAGTCGAATAGTTTTCAGTCATTCGTGTTTTTATATACATATGATACTGATGAATGCCCGCTAATCAATGATACACAGAAAAACCACAGATTTCTTATGCGAAAATACCCATTTAGGATTTAAACAAACATATCTATATCCAAAAGTTAATGATAAGGAAGATACGGGGTGTTAAAGGGATATAAATATTTTTATTCATGCATTTCGATAATTTTTGATATGTTTTAAACATTTTAATAAAACTCGGTATCCAGGAGTTTTTAGATATCAGCTATTTATATCTGAGCAGTTGTAGTTATAGCTAATACGATGTTATTGAAGGTACATACTTTCGGGTGCACTGAACAACTAAAACGTGAATACCTTAATAGACGGTTGTCAAGACCGATTCTTACTAAGTATACCTTTTTGTGCAGAAAGCATAGAGAAGCTTACTAGTTTACATACATACAGAGTAGTAACAAAAAATTAGATAGTTTTAGAGAATTTTAAATAGTGTACCCATCGCCCTCTAGTCTACACACAAAAATTAATATTCGATCTGAAAAGCTAATGTTTAAAAACCCCTAGATACCGTTTTATTAAGATATTTAAAAAGGGGGAACAATTATCGAAATAAATTTACTTTTTCTTTTTACTATGACACCCCCGTATCTTCCTTATTATAAACTTTTGGATATTAGGTATGTTTGGTTAAATCTTAATATTTTGGCATAAGGAATCTGTGGTTTTTCTGTGTACCATTCATTAGCGGACACCCTGTATACAAAGTTTTTAAAATGGTTTTTGACTTACGGAACCATGGGAAATGTTTTGCTCTGCCAGGTACCTCATCGTTCTGTCGTCGCTTTGATAATTTTTAATTTTCAATATTTAAACCACATTTATGTTTTTGCTTTAGGTTATGCCTATTAAAATAATCCAATGAATTTTGTTTACAACATACAGTTCTTTTCTGTTTTCTCCTTAATTCTACGCCACTGATCTGCCTAAAATCAAACATGGCCGAAAATGGCCCGACTTGACGTCACAGCCGCGGTAGCCATTATGGCGAATGTCGTGACCTTATCTCATCAATTGACTTTGTCTCAGACTATTAGGCCATCCTACAATGTTTGACTCGCAAGGGGTTGAAACTGTTAAAACTGTTTGGCTACTGAGAAAATATCTTCTAATTAGATACCCAAGTAACATTTATAAAATTCAGCTTATACAAAATGACGAAAGTATAAGTTTCAATTCACTTACCTTTGGTACCTGGTACCTGCCAAAGCCACTATGATTCAAACGTCATAGTCTCCCATCACTTCTATCTATGTTGGGAGCACGCACTGACAAACTCTCAGCTTTTACAAAATAACGATGGTCTGTTACAAGTTATTCTAAGGTAGATTTTTGTATCTCACTTTTTACAACTACAATATGCTTCCAACGGCGTTCGCTATCTCCGTCTCGTTCAGGCAGTTACTTGGCTGCAACGTTTCGGAGAACTCGCTGTAGTTCATCAGGAATGTGGGTTCCTGACAAGGATCGCTTATCGACTTGATTGCAGAATCTAATTCTTCGGGTTTGAGTCTGGAATAGAAACAAAGAATGATTGAATCGTTAGACAAAGAAGAAGATATACAGAACCGGAGCTTTTATTCATAAGTTTTTCTGTCGAAAACTGTTTTGTTTGTCACAATTTTTGAGTTTTGATGGTTTTTTATTTTGTAGCAAGTTCTCTTAAAGACCCAAGGCAAAAGGTGCTCTGTATCAGTCTGTATTTAACTCGAAAAATCTAGCCGTCGTGAGTTAGACTAATTCACGATCTTTAATAAATATTTTTAAAACATTAACCTTTTCCTTTTTTTTTAACACGTTTTTATTAGCTTGGGTTGTATGTATGTAAGTATATATGTATGTATGTATGTATGTATGTATGTATGTATGTATGTATGTATGTATGTGTTTGTATGTATGTATGTATGTATGTAACGGAATCTTTAGGCTTAATTTTCACCAACTTCCAGCGGTTCGATTTCTTTGAAACTTTGCACACGTAAGTACAAGAAGAAGGACCCATGACAATGCAATAATCTGCAAACAATATCCCGTTATCCTGATTAGGATCGCCAGGATAAATAAATTCCTTTATAGATTTTCTGTAGGAGAGTAACAGAGAAGGAGCTAGTGCGCGATCTGCGCATGCGTGCAGTTTCGGACGTACTCTCAGCATAAGGCTGACAGAAACTTGTTCGGAGTAGTTGCGTTCTGAAACCCCATGCAACAGTGAAGCTTTAAATGAAATGATTAGATTACGAAATAGTTCGTGAAACATTTCAATATCACATGTCCGCAGAAAACTAATTGATATATCAAACTAAAAAATGAAAAAAACACGCTTTTATATGCAACCGAACTAAAAATTAGAAAATAAATTTTCATTACAAAGAGTTTGTATTACAGTAATAAAAGGTCAAACAATGAATCATAATTATATACCTCAAAATAGAATTATAATAAAATTTAAGATAATAACAGAATAATTCACTTCAGATTAAAAAGCCTGGGGTGCATTTTACTATTTTTTCATAACTTTTCCCTCATAGATATTTACAAATAAAATAATTATAACATTTAATATATTAAGCACCACACGCTTTTATTCTGAAGTGAATTATTCTGTTATTATCTTAAATTTTATTATAATTCTATTTTGAGGTATATAATTATGATTCATTGTTTGACCTTTTATTACTGTAATACAAACTCTTTGTAATGAAAAATTATTTTCTAATTTTTAGTTCGGTTGCATATAAAAGCGTGTTTTTTAGTTTTTTAAACTATTATTATTTTTTAAAGTCAGTTAAAAAAATCTACAACTTACCTCAAAAGATTCCTAGAAACACTTCCGTTTTGCTGCTCTACCTTCTCCCCACCACTACTCTCACACTCCTGCGATTCTTGAGATCTCTCAGGCACCGAACTCTGAGTATTCTGATCTTCCCGATCAACTCTGTTCTGAGCCACCTGATCACCATCGCTCATAGAAGAGGAAGTATCTTCACTGAGGTAACTATGCTCCATATACTGAATATTTCCAGTTTGTACATCAGATCTCTGAGTCACCTTGAAGTCGTTTAAAATTCTCTTGTTATCACTTGTTGTAGCATATTTGTGTTCTTCTGTTGGATGAATAGGAGCGATAGAAACGCTGTTTAGATTGTTGCTTGAATTATTAGTTTTGGAAGCGTTTTCTGCGGACTTCACCGAGGGATCTTTTTGTAATTGATTGAGAATTTGAAATTGATTGTGGTTTTTTAGAGTCTGCAGCAGATTACTGAAGGTCAGAGAATTCTTTCCGGATTCTGGAAGATTTTTTGCGAATTGTGGTCGTCCGAATCGGTTGTTGAATCTAAAACAATACGAAAAATTATTGCAAGTGGATGTATAGTATTATACGGGGTGTTTGTGAATAGTGGTGCCAAACTATTATTGGGAATTCAAATTAAGAGACACAATGATGCAACACGGGCAATCAGCTGATAAAATTGGGTATCTAGATCAAAAAGGCGTGAAATATTTACCATATTTGCAGAAATTATCCTATTATTGATTTGTGTCGCGGCTAGAAACAACCACTTTTGAAAACAATGCATTATATTTCAGAAAAAAATATTAGGCATCATTGTCTAAAATCCTAAATGAATCAATTCAATTGGGCATTGAAACCTATATTCCACACACCATCAAAAACCCCAAAAATCCAATAACAAACCCTGGTTTTCCAAATCTTGTGAAAAAGCCAGAACTTTAAAAGTTCAGGCTCACAAGAACTTTCTACAGGATCCTAGTCCAGAAAACCGACAGGCCAGCATTGAAGCAAGAAACTACTACAATCAAACAATTTCTGAAGCCAAAGACTCCTTCGACAATCGTATCAAAAACAAAGTTCTTTCTTGCTCAAATGGTAGCAAATCCTTCTGGTCCTTTGCGAAAAACATAAGTAGGAATTTTTGTGCCAGTTCTTTTCCACCACTAACTTTGGAAGATGAAATTATTTCTACTGCTAAAGGGAAGGCAGAACTATTTGCCAAACAATTTGCTGCCAATTCAACCCTTGACCCTCCCGTAAATCATCCAATTCCAACGATTACCCCAGTTCCTCATAAAATGCCCGATATTATTTTTAAAGTAAAACACATTAAGCGTATCCTTTCCTCCCTTAACACCAAGAAATCGTCTGGGCTGGACGGCATACCAGCAATCGTTTTAAAAAATGTGCTCCAGAACTTGCACCAATCTTAACTCGGCTCTTTCGAATTTCTTACGACACAGGTATCTTTCCGGAGAGCTGGAAGGCTGCACGTGTTCAACCTATTCCCAAGAAAGGATCTAAATCGCTTCCATCTAACTATAGACCAATTTCAATTCTCTCAGTTCTTTGTAAAGTAATGGAAAAATTAATTAATTCACAAATTCTTAAGTACTTGGAAAAACACAAAATTTTGCACGACAGGCAGTATGGATTTCGCCACAAAAGATCTACAGCAGATCTTCTTTCCTTCGTATCACACTGTTGGAATAAGTCTCTTGAGTTTCTAGGTGAGTCCCAGATCGTTGCTCTTGATATATCCAAAGCTTTTGACCAGGTCTGGCATGCAGCACTTCTTAATAAACTTCCCTCCTATGGTCTTTCAACTAAACTCTGTACTTGGCTCTCTAGTTATCTATCTGATCGACGTATATCAGTTATTGTGGACGGCCATTCTTCAAGCTTTCACCAAATAAATGCTGGAGTCCCTCAGGGCTCAGTTCTGGCACCAACATTGTTTCTTCTTCACATCAACGACCTTCTCTCGTCCACAACTAATTCCATTCATAGTTTCGCTGACGATAGTACCCTTCACTCCAGTTTTCAGGTTCCTAAACCCATCACTAAACCTGACTTGGAAAATAAACGCAGAGCGATGCAGATATCTCTTCTCAGGATCTTAATTTAATATTGGATTGGGGCGCCAAAAATCTCGTCCATTTTAATGCATCCAAAACACAGTCATGTTCCTTGTCGCGAAAAGAGTCATCAAATACTCATCCTCTACTTATGAGCGGCCAAGTTCTACAGAGCAAAGACACCTTCAATCTCGTGGGCGTCACATTTGAAAGTAACCTTAACTGGCATAAACACATTGTATCTATAGCCACGGCAGCTTCAAAAAAGCTTGGATTTCTCTTTCGAGCTAAAAAGTATTTTTCCGCTTCTAATTTATACACTTTATATGTTTCCCAAATCCGACCTCCCTTGGAATATTGTTCTCATATCTGGGGCATGGCGTCCCCAACAACCCTGAGCATTCTTGATTCTATTCAAAGAAGAGCTGTTCGTCTCATTAATGATCCTTCACTTACAGAAAGGCTTCCCTCTCTTGCCCATCGTCGGGCTGTGGGCGATTTATCGCTTTTTTATAGGTACTTCCATGGCTTCTGCTCTGAAGAATTGACCAGTATAGTTCCTCCACTCACGGTTCCCAACAGAGAAACTCGTGGTTCCGCGCATATGCATCCCTATACGGTCCAACTGGACAGGCCCCGAACTTCTCACTTTGTTCGTTCTTTTATCCCTAGAGTTTCTAGATTGTGGAACCTGCTGCCCGCGGAGGTCTTTCCTTCCCCCCCAAATCTTCAAGTATTTAAGTCCCGTGTCAACAAACTCCCTGTTACCTCGCTTAAGACACCCACGGTACGTTAGTATTTAGGCTTTTAGCCTTCGTGGTTTGTCCAAAGATAAAAAAAAAAAAAAAAACAAAGAATAGTTACCAGTTAGCGTTCTGCAAAATTTTATATAAAGCCAGAAAACGTAAATTCTGCTTATTTAGACTTAAACTGCAGACATAACAAATCCGACTTTGCACGTTTTGATCATTGCGACATTTTTACCGGAATCCAATGCATTTATTCAATAAATCATAAAAAATATTTAAAAATACGATTTTAACTGCAACAATAGCAAGCAAAACTTGACCATGAAATGTCATTTTGCATCAAGTTTGTTAAATTTTTTAAAGATCATGAATGTTTTTATCAACTATTATAAAATTATTCCGATAAGAATATTAGAATATTGGTAGAATTCTGTCTTTAAAATAGTAAAAAATAGTTATATAAACATGAGTTCGTATATTTTTCGTTTTCACAATACAGGGTGTTAAAACTTTTCAAAAAACACCTATTTTAATAAAATTTGTTAGACTAGATATAAACGTATTTTTAACCAAGTATTGGTTGTTGTTATTGCTACATAATTGCTAATAAGAATTTATAAAACTAATTTCTTAAAGAAAAATCCTCCAATGCTTCTTTTATGGTCTAGGATTATGTAATTAAGTGGATTTCATTTTTCTCTTAAACTAAACAATATACAAAAAAATTTGAGAGACATAAACGTTATATATTTAATTTGCCTAGTCTAAAGAAAATATAAAAATTTCACACGTTTTTACATTCAGTGGCGTACCTTTTTTTGTTAGAAATAGTCGTTTAGGTGCCGCTCAAGACGCCATGATAATTTAGTCCAAAGTCGGTCTATATAAGGTCACGACATTCGGCCATATTGCTTTGACGTGTTATGACGTCACATCTCCCATTTTTCGGCCATGTTGTTCAGTGCCGGAGATATACAGTTTATTGTATTAGTAGAACAATCGTTTACACAACAGTTTTTAATTATTATTAAGTTGTAAATTCTTTTACTTTAAATAAAAACATTTGGAATTACATCTTTCAACAAATATCACTTCCAAAACAATGCAAAATGAAATGCGCAAATTCTAGACGCCACTGGATTGATCATCAGCTTTGATTTTACCCAGTCTTGCCAACTTTTCTCCGTGGAGTGCCCTTCCTTGCGTCCCCGACCTCGAACCGCCTAAAAGTTGAGGATATGTCGCAACCTTATAAATATAAACTAACCTTGATTTAGTCAGTGCTAAATTAGCCCATTAATGTCATAAATAACAACGCAAAATAACAACAAAATTGGGTAAAGGATATAAAAGTTATTTAAAAAAACTATTTTTATTAAAACTTTAACACCCTGCATTTTGAGAACAAATAATTTTGCAGGTTCATATTTACATGAATTTTTTCGCTTATTTTGATGAATGGGTTCTACCATAGCATTTTAGCACCAAAGTTTACGAACACCCTGTATACTTTTGGGAATTTATTAGCTATTTTAATTAAATAGTGATGGACCTGCTAACTCCTTTAATACATCTTTAACATCAAGTTACTAAACAGCGCATTGCCAATTACATAACATTGTAATGGGAACAATTAACACATCTGTATATAGGAAACCCACACACACGGGACAATATCTTAGTTTTCAATCAAACCATTCTGAAGCAACCAAACTGGGAATAATAAAAACGCTATATAAACGCGCAACCACAACATGCAGCGACAAAGCAACCCTGGATACAGAACTAAGAAATATCAAAATGGATTTGCTTCAGAATGGTTATGCTGAGAGATCTATAAATAGAATTATAAATAGTTGTAATGTGGAACCACCAGTGCGACCACCTGAGCAAGATACTTTCTCTCTTTTAACAATTCCATATGTGAAAGGAACGTCCGAAAAATTAGAAGAATAGCAAAGAAATATGGAATTAAAACCGTCTTTAAATCTGGATCTACACTACGAAGTTTCTTGACAAAAACAAAACCCGATTTATCCATACAAGAGAAAGATTGTATCTACCAGGTACCATGCCAATGTGGGGGTCGTACATTGGAGAAACAAAGCGCCCTTTAAATGTAAGACTGGCAGAGCACAAACAACACACACAGAGGGGGAAACATCGAAATCAGGGATCGCTGACCATGTTTGGTCTCAACAACACAATATCAAGTGGTCAGAAGCACGGGTTGTTCACAGGGAACCACATTGGAGAAAGCGCAAATTTAAGGAAGCCGTCTTTATTGAAAACAATAATGATGTTTTTAGCAATCCAAGTGTGGACATACCAAACATTTGGAAACCACTATTAGAGCGTACTAATGCCGGCGCCTTAGGTGAGCAACCCCACGCTTGACCAAGCCCAACTCCATCACGGGTGAATGATCTTCCCCAGTGTATATAAACTTAGTAGCTTTAGGAATTAAGTTTAGTTTACACTTGAGAACGGACAGAGATAGTACTGTCCGAAACGTTGTGTGAATAAATTAATAAAGACAATGGAAGTCCGAAATTCTTCTTTTACTAATGAATCATTGTCTTCCACATTCAGACAATTATTTTATTTGCTACTGGCTTTAATTAGATATGGTACACTTCAGAGCTTTATTCAAATATTTAAATTATTAAATTTAATTTTAGTTTTTTTAATCAATAAAATCCTCACCTTGTCTTTTAAATCCGGTTTCCGTTTCACTTGAACTAGATGACTCCTCGACTTGCTCTATCATATCGTTATACAATTCGTCATCGTCGTTTAAAACGACATTTTCCTTTTTCACCTAAAAACATTTAAAATGAAATTAGGATACACTTACATTGGAATCCAGCTGACCCTGACTCTGAACTATTTGTTCAATTACAATAAAATATAGCCTATAGCATTCCTGACTGTGTAAGAATTTTTATGATCGGTTCAGTATTTCCGAAAAATTAGCCCTTACAAACAAAGTTACAAACTTTACCTCTTTATAATATTAGTATAGATAATTCTTAAATATTTACCTGGGCATATCCATATTCATTTCCATTGTTAACAGCGATACGTTTCTGTCCATTGGACTTCGTCAGGTTTTTGGCACTCAACTGATACCTGAGTATTGGGGGAAACGATCTAGTAACGTCCAGTCGAAATTTTCGTGTATTACCATGTGCAAACTCAGCTTTGAGCTTGCGTTATGATACCTAAAAAATTAGTTGATATAACATTTATTTTCATAGTCTCTCTCACCTCTATTGATACTAAAAATAGCTTGTATATTTTTAAAATTATACGGCTAAATACCACTTTTATAGACACCTACGTGCAAACAATAATTTTAAATGTTTTGTATTAATAAATAATTAATTTGTTTATGGTGCATTTGAACTACCGCTAGGTTTTTTGACTTCTTTTAAAATTATTTTCTAAATAAAAATCATTTTTAGAAAATTATGTTAAAATTTGAGATGAATCTAAGCAAACTTAAAAAAACGTAAATAATGGGCATCTTGAGACTTTTATATTAAATCCAAGCCCGGTTCTGTAGCATTGGGACTTAACTCTTTTCGCTAGTTCTCCTTAGCTACAAACAATAAATAAAGAAATTTGTTTATGGTGCATTTAAACTACCTGTAGACACCTAATATATATCGCTAGCAGTTAAGGCGTGTTTTTTAAATTCTAAACATAATTTTCAAGTTTATAGTGCCTTAGCCAGAAATGAAATGGACTTCAAGATTATAACACTTTAAAAACCTTTTAGGGGGATTCCTTTGACGAATCTACCACAAATATTCATACCGTCATATATGGAAGCGGCGCTTTAAACAAGCATGTCAATGTCAAATGTTTCGGGTGTCGGACTGGGCGAACGCGTCACTTTTTTGTCAGACAAGTTCACCACAATGTTTTACATGCAATTTTTAAACATTCTGCCAAAAGTCGTAAGTGTTACAGTCACGAAACCATAACCAAAATTTACATGTTTTGGGTATAGGACTTGGTGGGTTTTGTGACTGAAACCCCCTACCATTTTTGGCAGAATGTTTAAAAATTGCATGTAATCATTGTGGTAATCTTGTCCTGCAAAAGGCGACGCGGTCCACCAGTCCGACACCCGAAATATGTCAAAATTGACAGGCTGTGTCGCTTCCATACCGGGTGTTGCTCCGTCGAGCGGGACATAGGGAATCCCATGTAAATTTTGAAGTAGTCAAATATTGGCTCCCCTAATTATTTTAGAAAAAATGCTATTAGGATTTATTGAAGAGCACAGTAAGTTCCACCCAAAATGAAAATTTGAGCATTTTTCAACCAACCAGTAAAGAGTAAACTGCTTAATACTTCTGCAACGTAGTATCTCATTATGCACCCTGTACTCTAGAAATCAATAATAAAAACACCATATCGATTTATCAGTGACAATTTAGATCATTAATTTATAATGTCATTGCCAAAACTGAATTATTTTATACGGGAATTTTAAAAAGAATCCTCGCATTTCATTTTAGTTTACAGCTAATTTCAACACATGCACTCACAGTTACGCAAGACAATAAAACAAATTTTTCTACATTTAGAAGTCAATTTATGACGAAAATATCAGGATTTAATCAAATGCTCAAATATTCCTCCATTAACTGCCAGACAATAACCCAAACGATTATAAAACTCATTTCTTACGTTGGCTAGTTGGTACATCGATATTCTGGCACATTCAGCGGAAATAGCATTCCTTAGCTGGACTAAATTTTCATATTTTTTATTGGTAGTTTAGTTTTTAAATGTCCCCATAGAAAAAATCGTTTGGCGAAAGATCACGTCGATTTTCTTCACATTTGCAATTATTGATTATTGTGCCTGTAGTTTCAAATTTTTTATCGTCCGTTCTATTGTTGGTTTACTTGGTATTGGCCTATTGGGAAAATAGGCTGCAAACATGTCCGCTACTCTTCGATAACTATTTCCCTGGTAAAACCATTTTATAATAGTGATTATTTCTTAGATGTAAGTAGTTCATTATATAAAAATGATGTGACATTGATCTGACAACTTGAGAGTAAGAGGTTAAATAATTTTTCTAGTATTTTATTATAAACTTCTAATAATACAAGGCGCGTAAGAAGATAGGAGATTCGTAACTTATTTTAGCATTTATCTCTTAGCTGGCGGACTAAGAAGAGCTGAAATTTGTACACTAGGTACAACTTTTCATGCTCTTTAAAAATCCTAATAATATTTTCTTCTAAAATAATTAGGGGAGCCAATATTGGACCACTTCAAAATTTACATGGGATTCCCTATGTCCCGCTCGACGGAGCAACACCCGGTATATGGCAGTATAAATATTGGTGGTAGACTA
This sequence comes from Listronotus bonariensis, assembly GCA_014170235.1. Taxonomy (NCBI): domain Eukaryota; kingdom Metazoa; phylum Arthropoda; class Insecta; order Coleoptera; family Curculionidae; genus Listronotus; species Listronotus bonariensis. Next base: position 13,460 of record JACEGR010010090.1, read on the forward strand.
GTCTCTCTCTTCTAAAAACGTTTTAAAAGTGTTCTTACCATAAAGTCCATTTCAGGGACAATTAATGTTTGCAAGTTTGGAAAAAAACAACAAAAATTACCTTCCACATATTCTACAAATGAAATTGGATCCAAATCCTTGGCCATGTAGCAATGTTGGGTGAGTTTCTCTCAGATGTATTTGTAGCATTTCGTAGGTCTTGTTCGTTTTTAGACAGATGCCGCAAACGGTAGCGGCAATTTTTTTGTGACATCTAAAAAATATATAGGGTTTAAAGTGATTTCTTGTTCAATATAAAGGGTACTTTAATTAGGGTGATATTGCAGTACAAAAATGGCGAAAAATAATGATTTTATTAATCTGTATATTTCAGTGGCGGCTCGCGGGTCTAAAAACAGGTGTAGTGCAGGAAGGGTAAAAAGCGCATTCACCATTTTAGCAAATTTGAAAATACTCAACTATCAAAAGTCTAAGTAAAAAGTCTTAATATCTAAATTTACCTACATTTTATACACCAAATCAATACAACTATCTTTTAATGCAGCAAATTTATCAATTATATATATTTACAAAATGGTTAAGTTTTTATCAGTTCCTGTAGAAGCTCCTTTTGAATTGAAATATTGGCCAAAGATAAAAGTCTATCTTGGGATATAGTGTTTCTTAAGAAAGTTTTTAAACGCTTAAGACAAGAAAAACTCCGTTCCACTGACACGCTTGTCGACGATATCTTTAAAATTAGCAAAAAAGTTTATACGCCTCGGTAAAAATGTCTTTATTTGCGCCAACTTGTTTCACTAACTGCTGCAATGAAATATTTCTATAACTTTCATCGGCAAATATTAGGTCAACTTTATTTTTGAGCCGCTGATTTTTTGGAAATGATTCGGCATATATCTTCAATAAAGTTTGAAAAGAATCAGTGGGAAAAGTTTGGTTATACTGGCCAAACTTTGCAGTATCAGCAAGACAAAGAAATTGTAGTTTGTAACAATCTTCAAATCTTACTACCATTTCCATCAAAATATGATCTAATATTTTATAGAGAAGTGCTCTGTACTGTCCTTTAATTTCTTCCTGTAAAAATCACTGTCGCTAATAATACTTAAACGAAAACAATCGAAATAATACGTGAAAACCCAAAGTCGGTCTATAGAGGGTCGCGACATTCGGCGATATTGCTTTGACGTGTTATAACGTCACATCTCCCATTTTTCGGCCGTGTTGTTCAGTGCCGGAGATATACAGTTTATTGTATTAGTAAAACAACCGTTTATACAACAGTTTTTAATTATTATTAAGTTGTAAATTCTTTTACTTTAAATAAAAAATATTTGGAATTACACCTTTCAACAAATATCACTTCCAAAACAATGCAAAATGAAAGGCGCGAATTCTAGACGCCACTGGATTGATTATCAGCTTTGATTTTACCCAGTCTTGCCAACTATTCTCCGTGGAGTGCCCTTCCTTGCGTCTCCGACCTCGAACCGCCTAAAAGTTGAGGATGTGTTATATATATACACTAACCTTGGTGAAAACCAACGAAACGACCAAAACCTTTACAATCTTTTTAAGGCTAGTGATTTACCAAGCAATACAACTGATACTTCCACCCGCGATTCTGGCCACCGGCAAGTATAGCGTTGTCATGGCAACGGAGAGTCAAAGCGTAAACAAAACCCCGCATGAGGTGTATACTTCGGTCCGTTTTATATTTGCAATATACTTGTCGCGTTGCCGAAAAAGGAGGAAAGCGACTCGCGCCAGCGGTTAATTTATATGCTAGATTTTTCATAGCGAATTTTACAAATAAGGAATAGAAATGAGTAAAATGAATTGAATAATAGTAATATGTTTTTTATATTTTATTATTTATTTTTGGTGAAGTGGCACTTCACTTACTACACCTGAATAGCCGCCACTGGTATATTTAGTACATTACCTGATGTAGTGCTGCCACAAATGCTTTTTCGCCGGCCATGTTTTGTGACATATTTCGCAAAACGACGGATCGTTGCTGTTGACGTATACGGTGCGTTTGGAGTGATGAATCAGGTGATTGCTTTCGCTTTTTCTCTCGCATAACTGATTGTCTTCCTCCTTTTGATCTTCAGTAATCCAAAATTGTCCTTTTTATTGCCCACTAAAAGATATATGGAGTGAGGATTGTTAAAATATTCTAGGTGTCCCCACAATGGCGCACAAATATTTATAAAATTTTCTTATATGTAACCAATGTTATAATCAACTATATATATTTTTGTTCTTTGTTTGATATGAAAAATACGGAAAGGTATCGCTTACCAACAGCATTTTAAATTTAACACTCTACATATTGTTTTTATTAATGCACCATGTTCTATTAATGATACATTTGTTTAAGAAATCAATAATAAAAATGTTTCCTTTATGTAACCAACGTTATGATCAACCCTATGATTTATTTTTTTCCTTATAGGAGAAATACGGAAACTCTATACTTTCCTATACCTTGTTATATTAAAAACACTAAACCTTGGGTGTTTCTTTGTGCACCAACTAATTTATTACAAGTATTTTTACAAAAAATTAATATGCAACCAATGTTACAATCAACTAAAAATATATTTTTATTTTTATAGAAAATATACGAAAATTGCACACTTACCAACACTGTTTTTAATAGCGCTCACAGCACTATTGTGTCCCAAAATATTTTTCTCCTGTTCCAAATTGTTTTGAGTGACTGTTTTGCCCAAAAGTCGCTTTTCCAACAAAGAAATTTTATTTTCTTGACTGGAGAACGCCATAAAATTTTTACTAACGGGTGCGTTGTGCTCTTCCACCTGACCAGGTCTGCTGTTTTCATCATCTAAAAAAATAGTTTTTATTAAACCATAGTCTAAACAGCCTTAAAATAATACTTGGTGTTAAAAATATTTTTGAATGTTCCTATCAACCCTCCTAATATAAAAGGAAGATGTGTGTCCAGTTTTTTGCTAAAAATCTTTTACAAACATACCTTATTTTACCTGATTTTTTAATAGGATTTGGATTTTAACTGATAACAAAAACACTATTTACATTACAGTTTTTAGATGACATTTTCAAAATAAAACAAAGTTTTTTTTGTTGTCAAAAATCTTTTAAAGATTATGAATGTTCCTATCAACCAACCTTCGCTATCACTACTCTGAGTATTATTCTCAGTCTCCTCTGTGTTCTCCTCACTATCGCTCTCAAAATCGTTCTGATTGTTGTTCAGATTAAAGTTGGCCACCTCGTTTTTACCGGGACTACTTAAAATGGCCGCCGGATTCGGTTTGACTGTACTAATCGTGGGAAATTGTTGGGTTACGTGAGCCGTTTTCATGTGAGATTCTAGCTGCGATTCGGTCTCATAGATATCAAGACAAACCTGCAAGAAACCAGAGAGAAAACTAAACATTTTTCATGACTGTTTGGTGGATTTTAACAATACTAATGTAAATCTAACGATCTGAAGGCCAAACTACTGGATATTTTAAGGATTTTAATGGATCTTTATAGGATTTTAACAAAAAATAAAATGATTTTCATACTGCTAATGTGGGTTAAAACGATTTTAAGAGCACAATTTTAAAACTGTAGAAGATTTTAGGACAAGTTTTAAATGTGTTTATAGGATTTTAATGGCATATATAGGATTTTAAGTGCAAATAAAGAATTTAAGATGGATACAAAGCATTTTTAGTGAATATAAACGCATTTTACTGAATTTAAAAACTTTTTTCAAGGATTTTAGGATTAGTTTGAAGCTAAATTTAAATAGTTTTAGTCATATTTTTAGGATAATTAGGATTTTAAGTCGATCTGATAAATTGTGGATTGGACTTAAAGGATTTTAATGGTCTATGTAGGATTTTAAGTAAATGAGTGATTTACATACTGATTAAGTAGATTTAAACTATTGTCCGAATCACCTCGTATAAAGACACGTGCCTTCGTTTTTATACCTTTATGAACAATGTAACGTAACTATGGTTAAAATAACGGCAAAATCTTTAATTGTCAATGTCTCGAAGTTTACAGCACGAAATTAAGTCGAATCTATACTTATAATTCGAAGGTTTTCTGTCGCCCTTTTGTAGTAATATGGAAGAGTGACGAATGATCCAGAATTTTGGAGAAATATCGCGAAAATTCCATAGTACAGGATGGCATAAAAGTTCTCAATGGATAATTCGGGCGGTTTCGGAAACCTTCGAAGGTGATTAAAAACTTGGAAAAATAAAGATATAGAATTATTTAAATAAATTAACAAACTAAATTAAATGATCCTAACTCTCTAAAATTCTCCAACGTAAACACATTTTTGAACGTCTGTAACACTATTTTATAGATACAGAAGAAAAAGCAATGACGGAAATTTTAAGAAAATTTTAAGAAATTTATATCCAAACGTGTTAAATTTTGAGATTATTAGGATTTTAAGTTGAATACAAAGCTTTTACAATAAATTTTAATGATAAATAGGATTATTTTAAACAAAATTTAAATAATTTTAGTTGGATTTTAAGGTTTCATGGGATTTTAGTTTTAATGTGATGGATTTTGAATTATATTCAAAGGATTTTAACGAACGTTTATAGGATTTTAAAGAGGAATACACAATTTAAAAAATATATAGGATTTTAAGTATGTATATTTAAAAGATCCTCACAATACCTTGCATGCCTTGAATATCCTTCCATGACTTTTATTAACGTGATCAAACGTTTTCCACTTGGATCCGTAGTTTTTCCCGCATACAGGACAAGACGTCAGAGGGTCAAGCTGATCTTTATGTATAAGCGTCACGTGATTTCTCAAAACTTGCTGATTTTCGAACAGTTTCAGGCATATTCCACAGCTTAAGCTTAGGATTTTTCTGTGTAGGCTTAAAATGTGCATTTTAAGCTTAACCTAAGGACAGAAAGGTTAAAATTATAGTTAATAAGTTAGATAGTTCAAAGATAGTTAAAGAAATACACTCCTGGGCGAAAAAAGGGACAAACAAAGTTTTGTTCGCATTCAATTTTAAATAACTTTTGGTCTTTTCAGTTGTAGCTTCCTTTATCAAGATTATTATTTAATATGGAGATTGCAAAAAGTTTTATAGAATTAGGTGTTACTGGACTGGAAAAAAGATAAATAAACCAAAAAGTTATTTAAAATTGGAGGAGTTTATTTATAATATGATCTTATACAGGGTGTCCCGTAACACGTATTTTCGGAACACCCTGTATTATGTTTCACTGATATTTAGGAACTAACTTTGCTAGATAGGGTGTCTCCACAAAACTGGCACACATAAGAGTTCTCGTGGTCAGCTAAATGGTCCAGGAGGTCCTTTTTGCATCTCAGGATATTTTCGCACACGCTACAGACTAGATGACTGGCAGGATGCTGAAATCTGTAAAAAATAATGGGAAAGAAATACAGGGTGTTTATTTAAAAACTAACCACTCAAGTTATCTACGAAAAGAGGCAGATTTGAGAAGATCGCCGAAACACGTCAAGATATTTATTGAGTCAGTGAGTTTTTTACTAAATAAATTGACGGCGCTCCTTCAACCCCTTAAGCACCAGAGCCACCACCCCAAAATTCTTAAATCAGAAGGCGGGTCGAGTGATACATAATTTTAAAGCTCCTGACGAGTACTTTAAAACTCTAGAATATAAAGTCGATATCTAGCCAAGAAAAATAAACTTTTTAATAAGGAGCGCTCAATCCCATTTACGCCTATGTTCACTAAATTTTGTGACGTAATCTTTTCCCGTAATTATTTGTTTACAATCGTACTGGAAGTTTTTTCGAGGTTTTGGTGTTATTTTTTGCTTTTTAGTCATTGGACTTTTATATACAGGTTTGGCGAGTTGAATCTAACGGATTGCGTTTTAATGTATTAGACACTAATAGATAGAGAGTAGACAGAGAACGACTGCATAGGTAACCGCCCACCGATAGCGACGGCGATTCCCCGTACTGCTCGGGTCCGCTCGATGTGAATGTAAATTTCGGCTGCCTCGCAGTGCCAGTGCACTTTAGCAAGCGCTTGGAGATGGGTATGTCAGCCTCAAATAAAGTATTGGAATTTCACGCGCTCAAAACGGCCGACAACTTCTTCTGCACTCTCCGCACGACAATACCATTTAATGATATTAATCTTTTGTTCAACAGTGAAGACCATTTTTACTTTATTACTGTATCCGCCTTCGTACCAAAGGTTAAAATAAATTGTAAACATGATCGGCTAACACGTACTTGGTATGCGAAGAATTGCAATCGAACTTTGACCGGACTGATAAGCGCAAGGACGCTACGACGCGATAGCCGCACAGGGTGGAGCCAAGTTGTTCTCGCTCTACTCCGTCTTTTTCTTACACATTGCCCAAAAATCATATTCGAAACTTTTCAAGCGCCGAACGTGTATGTTTAGTTTTTACTGTTTACAGTTAAATTAAGTAGTTATTAGTAGTGCAGTTACAGAAAATTTTAAAACCTGTAAACCGGGGTCACTGACCTTTGGATATTTTTTTACAGGGAATTTACGTTTAAATCTTTATTAAGGGTAATTTTTTAAATGTTTTTTTAGTGATTTTATTTTATGGTATGCAAGTATTGGTTTATTTTGTCAGATAAAAAATAATATGGCAAAAAGGTAAAACATAACGTACTCGTCAGGAGCTTTAAAATGATGTATTACTCGGCCCCCCGACCTGCTCATTTAAGAATTTGGTGGGAGGGGGTAGTCGTGATGGTTAACATCTTACTTTATTAGATTCGGAAATACAGCCATCCGAATCAGGTATTTGGGTAATATTTAGTAGTAGTACCGCCATTTGTAATAGTAGGTGAAGATATTATATTCTAGGGTTATAAAGTACTCGTCAGGAGCTTTTAAATGATATATCACTCGACCCCCTTCTCATTTGAAAAAAATTTGGGTTGGTAGCATTGGGGGTTAAGGGGTTGAAGGGGCGCCATTCAATTTTTGCAAAAAAACGTTCCCCCTTAATAAATATCTTGAAGTGTTTCGGAGATTTCTTCAAATCTGTTTTTTTCGCAGAAAACTTAAGTGGTAAGCTTTTAAATGAACACCCTGTATAGTTAGAGATCCCTGGCTCATTTTTACCATTCATTACTAACAAGCTAATTTTACGTGAATTATTTATACAGCTTAATTTTGACAAGACACCCAACTTTTTTCCTTATAACAATTTTTGTTGGTGATAGCATACAGGGTTGCAGGGAAAAAGTATGTCGTTTTGATGGATATCAAAAATATATTACTAACCAAAGTCGGTCTATATAAGGTCGCGACATTCGGCCATATTGCTTTGACGTGTTATGACGTCACATCTCCCATTTTTCGGCCATGTTGTTCAGTGCCGGAGATATACAGTTTATTGTATTAGTGGAACAACCGTTTACACAACAGTTTTTAATTATTATTAAGTTGTAGATTCTTTTACTTTAAATAAGAAACATTTGGAATTACATCTCTCAACAAATATCACTTCCAAAACAATGCAAAATGAAATGGGCAAATTCTAGACGCCACTGGATTGATCATCAGCTTTGATTTTACCCAGTCTTGCCAACCTTTCTCTGTGGAGTGCCCTTCCTTGCGTCCCCGACCTCGAACCGCCTCAAAGTTGAGGATATGTCGCAACCTTATAAATATAAAGTAACCTTGGCTACCACCAACGAAAATTGTTAAAAGGAAAAAAGTTAGGCGTCTTGTCAAAATGAAGCAACTCACGAAAACTTAGCTTATTAGT
>JACEGR010010091.1:0-21245 GCA_014170235.1 Listronotus bonariensis
CCTATAGGGAATTTAAATTATTGAGCAGCAGTGTTACAATTCGGTCAATCAGCTGATAAAGATGGGCCTCTAGATCAAAAGATTTGAGAATATTTACCATATTTACAGATATATACGATTCTGGGTTTGTGTCTCGGCTAGAAGCAAAAGCACTTTTAAAAACAAGGCATTAAATTTCAGACAAAATAGTAGGCATCATAGTCTAAAGACGTAAATAAAACAAAGAGTAGTTACCAGCTAACGTTTCGCGTAATTTTATATAAAGTGACAAAACGTAAGTTCTTCAATATTTACACTAAAGATGCAGACATAACAAATCCGACTTTGCACCTTTTGCTTAATAGCTGGACATACACAGACATTCTTTCATTTTAAAAATCGTGGCGTTTTTGGACGTGACGGTTAGTATGCACGAAAGAACGGCATGGCAAAAAAGTGTCATGTTCCATACACCTTATAAATTATGCAAATGATTTAACACGTGATTGCCATTGGTACATCCGTTTCAGGGGAAAAATCGTATGTGTATGGACAAAAAGTGTCATTTAGTGTGTCGTTTAAAACGGCACGTAGTCATGTACAAATTTTCAACGTGAAATTTTGTTGCCCCTTGGAGTTTAAGCCGTTTGTCAAAAATTTTGCTCTTTTTGATGGCCCGTTTAAATTGTTTATAGTACTTGGATTAAAAGGATCGAAACGATCCCCTCATCGATTGAATTTTCTTATAGACAAAGTCTCGATCAGCATTTGGGTCCACCTTGCAGTAAAATTGCACAAACGCATTATATCCCAAATTTATTAAGTTTCTATTGACATACTCTTTTGATTGAACTTTCCACAAAGACGAGTGAGGCCTATAAATATCTATAAATTCTGTTAAATATTCTTTCGAGGCGTGACGAATATCAGCTATGTCAAAAATCAAAAATATAGACTTAATTTAGATTTGACAAGCGAAGTTTAACCAATTGTTTAAATGTCAATTTGAAATTTCCAAATTGGTTGTAAATGTACACTTAAGCTACGGTTTTCTAGGACTTTCGGTGGGCGGAAACCGACGCGATTTACGTTTGTCTAAAGTAAATATACACTTTTAAATAGAATCACATTTAAGTAAAAATTTAATTTGGGCGGACGTAAATCGCGTCGGTTTCGGCCGACCAAAAGTCCTAGGAAAGCGTAGCTTAACCAAAAACTATTTGCTTTAAAGGAACGTGGCATGGCGCGTAAGGATAAGTACTCCAGTAACGCGGTACGCCACACTTTAGCGGAAAGCACGTCTAAAAGCCCTTCCCGTTCTTTCATCTTGCAAGGCGATGCTCACTCACGTACATGATTTTCCATGTTAATTTAGAGATGAAACGATAAAGCGTCGAAAATAACGTCTGTGTATGGCCGCCTGGCAGAATTTTTTACGAAATTCATGATGACAACCACCAAAACACTTAGCACAAATTGTAGCCTAATTCTTCTTGTATTTTATATTGCATTTATTTAATAAGTTATAAAAATTATTTAAAAGACACAATATTCGCTGCCACAACAACAAGAAAAACTTGAGTATCAATTTTCATTTACTCCTATACTAGTTCAGAATTATAGCGATGAGGGCTTTTTAACAATGTTGCAAACTTAATTTTAATTATCTATTTTTCATATTAGTCACTTAAACTTTGCGATTGTATTTTTCCAACATGACCCAGAGTCACTAGATTAATTGGCGCCCCATTATGGTCATCTAGATGCAATATTAAAAATGGCTTTAGAAAAAATCAAGTGGGCTAAAAAACTTTTTAAAATGTCATGGTCAAACCAGAAGTAATAAGAAAATAAAAGATATGCGTAAACTCTCCTCTGTTCATACCATTTAGCTATACCAAATGTCATTTTGATATGTCTAATACTCTAGAAGTTATCGCTTGTCTAATAAATTCTTTGACACCCAGTATAGCAAAATGCTGGCGTTTTCACTGCTATACAGTTTTTGAATATATTAATTAAATCCGGTACTTTCATTACGCAATTAAAATTTCTTAAGTAATTAATAATAAATTCTTCGCGAGATACGTTTCTCCCACGGTAAAACTCGCTATATCCTTATTAACGAAATTTGTAACCGAAAATGTGGAAAACATTCAACCCATGTTTTCACATAGATCGAATATTAATCAAATAAAATCATGCTGTATATGACTTACTCCCTTTTGCTAAACTTATTTTGTAATATTCGTAAATATTTGATTAAATTATTATAAATTAAATCAAAACAAAGCCAGTTAAGTAGCTTGTTCTAAAAACAACAGCTTGGTGCGTTTTCAACCATACGTAGCTTAAGGCTATGCCTACGACAACAAGCGGCGAGCAGAGAGCGTCAAGTATGAGAGCGTTATGTCGTTAAAAAAGGGTATGCTAAAGGTCAAAGCACACTAGGCGCTCGAGGTCACAGTACGCTCACTGTTTAATAACATATATTTTACATGTTTTTTAAATGAATGTCCTTGAATAATATTTAAATAGCATGTAAAATTTAGACCAGACCGTGAGCGTATCCAGATTTGAGCGCCATTTTTATCTTTGGACAATCCACAAAGATTAAAAGCCTAAATACTAACGTATCGTGGGTGTCTTAAGCGAGGTGGGAGGAAGTTTGTTGACACGGGACTTAACTAACCAGATATAAGAACAATATTTCAGGGGAGGTCGGATTTGGGACACATGCAAAGTGTATATATTAGAGGGAAAAAATAGTTTTTGCTCGAAAGAGAAATCCATGCTTTTTTGCTGCCTTGGCTATAAATATAATGTGTTCATACCAGTTAAGGTTATTCTCAAATGTGACGTCTACAAGATTAAAGCTGTCTGGTTGATTGAGGCTGAGGACGAGTATTTGATGACTTTTGTCGCGACAAGGAACATGATTGTGTTTCGGATGCTGCGGAATAAAGTGGACGAGATTTTTTACGCTCCAATCCAATATTAAATTAAGACCCTGTGAAAGAAATATCTGAATCTACCTAGTGTGTCTTGACCTTAACATAAAGGCAGCCGACATTGATGCTAGCATAGTGCTCTCACACTCTATGCTTGACGCTGGCGGCGTCTTATAGGCTACTTTTTATTAAGTTGGAACATTACAGGTAAAGAATAACATTGTGGTTTATCCTAAATTTCTTATTTAGTTTTATTCTCTTTAAATTTTAAGTCAAAAGTTGATATTTACCTATTTTTTGGACAATTATTACTACATCTATAAACAGAGTATTCAATTCCGATTTATACACCACACGACAGTATTGCTTTGTATTGTAATAAATGAGGTCGTTCGGTCTTCTCACACTTCGACCTAGAAAGATCTTTTGAGGAAGGAGCTTAACTTCTCAATTTCCAAATTTTTCGCCAAGTTGGAAATATTTCAGGGAGCAAGCCTTTTATGTCTTTTAAAGGAGCGGCTTGTCCATAAGGTCATTTGGTCAATGACCCATCTAATTCATAATAAAATTAAGAAATAATATTAATTATTTCTAACAAAGAATAAGCACAAATCTATTATAATGCAAAAACTACCTTCGCGAGAATAAAGAGAATTTGCTAGGTCAAAATTTATCTCGACCAAAATGCATGAAAACCAGAAAAGAAAAATATACTTGCAATTCAGAAAGTTAAAAAGAGACGTATAATCATACCAAGGTCACTAGAGGCAACCCTTAATGCAATGAGGGAAAACTTTGTTTATGCGGTTACCTACGTCGCACAACATCATATTATTTTTCGCTTTGCGGTCCGGCGGGCAAAAATTCGGCACTGAATGACCATTTATACCTGTTAAGAGAACAGGTACCTGCCAAGAACTAGGAATATTGGGCGCCGCCGTACACTTTGGTTAGTTTTGGTAATGAGGGTCAATTACAGGTAATGAAGGTAGAAAATATGGATTTGGGGGTAGTTAGAAATATTGTTTTTAGTTTCCTATTTCATCTTGAAGTGCTAATACGTACATATATTTTTATAATATTTAAATTTGTGCTATAGTCCAGTCTCGTATTGTTTTTCTTTAAAATGACACCTGTACCGGTTCTTTTCCTTTTTTTATAATAAAAAATTATTTTTATTTAGCATTTGTCCACACTTTTATTATGGACAATTGGCAAGATTGTATAAATGTTTAATAATAAAAGAGGGATTATAAAGGGCGGTCAGGTTAGTTTTTGTTAGTCAACGTTTTTTTTTTTAATCCTTTAATTATACCAGAGACACTTTATGAATCCAGTTTGTGTTAATTCTTTCTTTTATTCAGACCCTTCTGATGTTGCCAAATGCTTTCTATATTTAGCGTGGTATAACTGATGTATAAACATAATTCCAAAACAACATCGTTGTTTTATTTACATTTCAATTAATAACACTTTCAAATGAGCCAAACACCTTATTTATAAATGTCCAAGTAGGTAAGTACCTGCATAACGGTGCCGAATTTACCTGTAACATATACCGACCCTAAAATTCTTGGTGCCCAGTTTTCTTGTCGAAATAATATACCTGTTATGTTGGTGCCGAATTTTCCTCCGCCCTTGCGGTCATGTAAAAATAAAGTAATTGAATAAACTTGTTTTGTTTTTAAATTTAGTTAGGTAAGATGGGTTCAATTGTGTAAAAAATAGGTATTACAATGTAAAATGGGTGGAGCTTTAAAACATTGAAAAACTATTAAAAAAAAAGGACGTTTGAAAATTCGAAACCCGCTCTGGAACTAAAACCACGCTAAAAAAACTGATATTTCTGTGATTAGTTAGTTCTCAACCAGACCAGCAAAGACAGATACAAAAAGAAATCAGCTACTATAAACCAGTAAAATTAATTATTTTATAAATATTTCCTAACTAACATCAGAAATACCTTAATGTTTTATAAAGTCGGTGGAATCGATGGGAATATGATTAAAAATAATTGTTTTTAGCGGTTTTAGAAAAAGGTATCTTATTATTTAATTGTTTTTGCAATAATATTTGTATATAGTTGTTTTTTAAAAGTACAAACATATTATTTTTTAAGTCTGTCCATAAAAATAGTTTATGTAAACTGTATTGAAAATGTAACACGTTGTATTTATAGCGAGGTACAATTAGTTGGGACAAACTTGACCCACCTGAGAAAAAAGCCACCATCCGCGCCTGGTCTTCTGGAGCCAATAATAGATATTTTAGTCTTTGGCGTGATAAATCGGTGCATTGGCATAGCATATGCTTCGCGGTTTTGCTCGATCGATCACAAAACCTGCAGCGTTCGGTGTCGATTTTCCCCATCGTTTTGAGCTCATACCTTAGAGGGCCTGACCCGTCAGGAAGCTATTAAAGTTTGTTCCTTTAAAGCTCTATTTAATAGCTTGTTATTATAATTGAGCCATTGAGAGATAAATCTCTACGCCTGTCTTTGACCTGAAGCGTTAATCCAGTAAGTCTTTTTTTCCTTTGTTCTCATTCTTTGAGTTTTTCCCTTACGTGACCTTTCGTAATGACCTAGAATGGTTTCGGTCCATAAAACAGGGCCTGTACCTACCTTGTTAAGTTGATGGGCAATTTGGTTGCCTTCCACTCCTTCATGTCTTGGCACCCACATCAGAAATACTCTGTTGTTTGTACCTAGTTGATTAAGTAATTGTCGGCATTCCAAGGCAAGCCTTAAGTCAAAGCAACATAAAACTAATGCCTAGAAGGCTGCCTGGCTGTCCGATAGGATGTAGATATTTGTTCCCCATGGGAGATTTTCCTAGGGGCATTGCGACTCTACCTTGGTCCGTATACTTCCACCCCTACTCCTTCATCCATATTGGATTCGTCTGTATATCAGACCAGCGAGCCACGTTTCAGTTGCGGTATCTTTTTCCCTTATACTTTGGCAGCACTGGGATTGTATCTGTGGGTTTGGTTGGAGCTTCAGTTTAAATAATTTTCAGTATTTAGAGGTGACTAGTCAGTTCTCCTGACTTTAGTTTACGTATCTGTATTACTTTCGAGACACTAAGCAGGGACTCTCTCCTTGAGAAACACCAGGAATTTTTCATCAAGTTAGGCAACATTTTTTAAAGAGTAGAAGTAGGAAATGTATTGAAAAATATGAGGGCCATTTTGAGAATCTTTTTAGTTTGTTTAGTACTGTTTCATTAATTTTTAGCAATTATATGTATATCGCAATAATCCATATACTATGAACATTTACTCACTAGCATTTATTAGTTATTTTAAATTTATAAATTAAATAGTTTAAAAGGCGTATTCTATTTTACACTGACAGCTTTAGTATAATTTGATAGCTATTTACTTGGTAGCTGGTGGTAATGAAATGAGAAAAGTAAATTTACCACCTAATTTTTAAGGGTGATTTACGTCTAAACCGTTGGGTTTAGCGATGCAAATAAAGAGCACCTTTTTTAAAGGCCTGGCATCAGTCTTTCAGAAAACATGCCAAAAACTATTGCAGCTGTCAACACTAAAAAATTATAACAAAAAACAATTTTCAATGTAGGTAAAAACATTGCCTTAATGGCGGCGGTTGGAGTAGTTCTCCGCTCCAGTATGAGTAATTGCACAATTTGTTTCAAAAACATAATTTTCAATGTTAATTTGTTTTTTTTAAAGAAACACCCTATATTTTTGAAAAGATAATAAAAACAGAATTTCAAAGAATATATAATAAATTAGTAACTCGTAGGTATTTCGATATTTTTGGCGACAAAAATAATACTTTCTGTTGCCTCCAGGTTTGTTTGAAAAATTGATTTTTAAATATAAGGCATTATTAAGAGAACATAATTGGCTATTTTCTCACCTTGGTAATTTCCTAAAAACTTATTGGTTGGACTATTAAAGAAGGGTGAACCTGCAGTGTTTTGTACCTACTATAACGATAGGTACTAACTTAATGTGTCCCGTAGATAAACAAAACTATAGATAAGCCCATATTTCAAAACTTATATAGATAAGCCCATATTTAATTCATTCTGAAAGCGATGTACACAAAAAATAATAAAATAAACAAACCTTTTCGAATGCACATAGCCTCGGACAGAGCCTGATTACATATTTTTAGATAACTAATAAAAAATACATTGCTAAAACAGGTATCACCTACTTACAAACCATTCTCTTATTTCGCCTCTGCCTACTATAAAACCGGTGGCACGTGGCGTGGTACTAGAAACTCGTCGGGTTAAATATTTTTTGCTGCAATAAATCATTTTTCCTACGACCACTTGTGAAAATAGCAAACAGCACACTGATTTCATGCATAGAAAATGCGTTATTTCACACTAGTGTTGCAAAGTACTTTACAGCACTAGTGTTGCAAAGTACTTTACAACACTGGTGTGATACATATTATGATGTCATTCTAAAAACTGCTATTGGTTTTGCAAGTGACATATTTATTGTAGTGACAGTAAAAAAACTTATTATTTACCTTAAACGGTAGAACCCAAATTAGCGAAAATCATCTTATTTTATACTTATTAAAATTTACGAAAAAATAAAAACATAAACAAAAATAGACATAACCACAAAAAACAACTTTCACTGACTGGCACAGTGTTGTCAGGTAAGTAGATCAAATTAACAATCTCCCTTCTACCTTTGAGCACGTACTTTATAGAGGCAGCCTTGCCGCTTGACCGTTTGACCTAAAGCGCCAGAGAAAAAAGCCTATAGATCAAATTCCTTCCTCTCTTTCTTCGTGTACTCAAACAACTAGTTAAATCTTTTTTTTTTAATCCCTAATTAAACCTAAGGCTAATACACACCTTATGAATCCACTTTCTTTTATCCATTCATAAATAGAATCAGACCCTTCCGACGTTGCCAAATGCTTTTCATATTTTGCATGGTAACTGACGTTTGGTAGTCGTTTTTTCCTTACTTTTAGGACTTTAGGTTATGCATTTACAATTTTCATATTTTTTATATTTTTCTTAAAAATATGAGGAAACACTGTTATTTTTACTTAATTTTACATGTGATGTTCAGTTTCATTAACTCGTTTTACCAATTTTACCCCACCCAGCACCCCTTTTCACTCCCCGGTCCCGTAAGTTTAATTACTGATATTTTTAAAAGACGGAATATTTTGGATATGCACCACTTACGTTTTATTTAGAAGAGTGTCTAAAATATGTAAGAATCGATAATTTTTAAAAATCCTTATAATAGCAGAAAACCGTATTAAACTATTAGCGTTATTACCTAACAAAACCATACAATTTTTATTAAGTGAGGGCTTTTTAAATTCCAAAATGATAAAAGTTATATAATGCTTCTAGGTAGGTGATTTTCGATGTAAAAATATTGTCAAAACAGTATAATATAGCAGTGAGGAAAAGTATATATCACACTAGTGTTGCAAAGTAAATATCACCCTAGTGTTGCAAAGTCCTCAATTGTTTTTTATTTTTTCTGAACAGACAAACTTTAATTTTTTTTTGGTGAATAATTTGTGGTCGTAGGAAAAATAGTGTACAGTACTCGTGTGAAAATGACTTTCTTACACTCGTGGATTTGTCGCACTCGGCTAACGCCTCGTGCTACAATATTCCCACTCGTGTGAAATTAGTCATTTTCCACACTTGTAATGTAATATACTATTTCACGCAAGAGTTTCTTTACCTTATCATTTTTTGTGTACTTGGCGGCATCGCTTTCAGAATGAATTAAATTTGGACCCATCTTTACCATTTGTTATACAAGCAGAAATGCAAATCCTATTAATTTTGAATAAAACAAGTTAGTTACGTAATAAAATGTAAAAACATAAATCCAATCACAAAGTTTTTAAAAGTTTGCAGTTTGATTTTAACTTTGTAATTGGATACGAAGTTACTTTACATACATATGTACATACTTTCGTTTTTAGCAACATATTTATTTTTCTGTTATCTGAAAACGACGCAAAATTTAATTTTTTTGTTAAATTAAGTTAAAAAAATAATAAACAGTGTCTACGTAAATTGGCTTCATATGAAAAACATTTTTAATATAAATTATCTCTATCTCTTTCACAGGATCTTAATTTATTATTGGATTGGGGCACCAAAAATGTCGCAAAAAGAGTCATTAAATACTCATCCTCTACTTATGAGCGGCCAAGTTTTACAAAGCAAAGACACCTTCAATCTTGTGGGCGTCACATTTGAAAGTAACCTTAACTGGCATAAACACATTATATCTATAGCCACAGCAGCTTCAAAAAGCTTGGATTTCTCTTTCGAGCCAAAAAGTATTTCTCCCCTTCTAATTTATACACTTTATATGTGTCCCAAATCCGACCTCCCTTGGAATATTGTTCTCATATCTGGGGCATGCCGTCCCCCACAACCCTAAACATTCTTGATTCTATTCAAAGAAGAGCTATTCGTCTCATTAATGACTCTTCACTTACAGAAAGGCTTCCCTCTCTTGCCCATCGTCGGGCTGTGGGAGATTTATCGCTTTTTATAGGTACTTCCATGGCTTCTGCTCTGAAGAATTGTCCAGTATTGTTCCTCCCTCACGGTTCCCAGCAGAGAAACTCGTGGTTCCGCGCGTATGCATCCCTATACGGTCCAACTGGACAGGCCCCGAACTTCCCACTTTGTTCGTTCTTTTATCCCTAGAGTTTCTAGATTGTGGAACCTGCTGCCCGCGGAGGTCTTTCCTTCCCCCCAAATCTTTAAGTGTTTTAGTCCCGTGTCAACAAACTCCCTCTTACCTCGCTTAAGACACCCACAGGACGTTAGTATTTAGGCTTTTAGCCTTCGTGGTTTGTCCAAAGATAAAAAAATAATATAAATTTTACGTCTGTTTTTTATTTAATTTTGCATGGTTCAAAACTTTAAATGTAATCATCAGATAATATTAAATTGTAGTAGTTCGCCAAATATGTAAATTTTACTTATAGTAGGGAGGTAGCCCAGATCTGAAAAGTCATTTGATACAGGCTATAAATTTTATAAGTTACAGTTTTTTCCTCATATTTAACAGTGGCGAGCGTCAGCTGCCCAAGTAGCGGTGGATTCAACGACGGCAGCATCTAAAAGTCGAAAAATGTTTTTGCCAAAAAGTAATTTCATACCCTGTCAATTTTTTTAAAACAGTTCTTAAAATGATTTTAAACTTAAAAATAATAGTCAGCTGTATTAAAGATAGTGGATTATACGTCAGTCACGTATATAAAGATATAAAAAAACAATAGTTACAAACTCATTTCTTTTACAGTTAACAATTTATATTACCAAAATAATAAAAAAACCGTCAGCTGGACCTTTAATGGGGGAAAGACCGTCTGTCAGCGCCATAAATATGTTATGCCAAAACTCGTATTTTTCTTAAACGTGTTTATGGCCTATTTTTGTGTATTGTAGAGAAAAACTGTAAATAGATTTTTTAAAATAATTAAATAATTTAACGAAATTTTTACGAATTTTTTAAAATTTCCATATGTAGCGACAGTTTACGGTTAGACATTGGTAGCCACAAATTTAAAATATTTTAGTGCAAATATCGAATATTAGGTGATAATAATTTAAAAATTTTACAATTTTTTTATTGATAATCCGGAAAAATGTTCTGTTAAAAAAATTGATAAATATTAAGCCTTATAAAACACTCTGTAAAAATATTACCACGTTTTGTACCTCTTATTATGTAAGTTTACATATACCAGAAATACTAAGACCCATATATTCTCTCGGTTCAAGGTCACATTTTCTAAAAAACAAAAAACGATAAATATACAGATCCCAACATATTTTAAAAACGACTATTAAGGGACTTTGTGTCCTAAAAACGCCCTTTTAAACCACCAACTGTTTGAGGTTAGGTTTCTGTAACGTTAAATTAATAAAATGGGAAACTTTTAAATACTAACTTTACGAAAAAAAGTGCCTCTTCATATAAACTTGTACGTAGGGTGTTCGAAAAGTTTTGAGATATACGTACATTTATTTGATTTTTTAAAAATAATTTCCACCACATTGAATACACTTTTCCATTCTAACAAACCAGTCACTGAAAATAGCTTTCCACTTTTCATTTGAAATTTCAGCGCATATTTTATCCCAGGCCTCCAGTAGCGCGTCTTCAGTTTTAAACTTTTGTCCGTTCAGTTGGCTCTTGACAAAAGGAAACAACTCAAAGTCACACGGCGCCAAGTCGGGGCTATAAGGCGGATGTTCCAAAAGTCTCAAGTCTGCATCTGTCAAAAATTGACTTGTAAATTCAGCTGGATGAGGTGGAGCATTGTCCTGATGAAGGTAACAGCTAGCAAGTTGCGAGTTTGGGCGAATCACTCTTAACTTTTCTATAAGTTTTGAAAGGCATACTGTGGTGTACCAAAGAGAATTTACGGTCTTCTGTTTTGGAGCACAACACGTTCAATTATTGCTCTAGAACCAAATAAAACAACTATCATTATGTTTTTTATAGATCTTGATTTGCGAACTTCGGTCGAAGTTTCTTCACCTTCGAGAACCCATATCTTATTCTGTTGTTTAGTTGAGACGTCGTAATAATAAAGATAAGTTTCATCTCTCGTGACGATCAACACTATGTCTTTAGATTTACCCTCCTGGAATTTGGACATCATTTTTTTACACCAATTCACTCTTTGTGTCTGTTGCTCGGGAGTTAACTTGTGTGGAACCCAAAGAGTACAAATTTTTCTAAAACCCAAGTGCTCATGTATGATCGTGTGTAATGTTGCTAAACTAATGTTCAATGTCTCTTCTAACTGTCGATAGGTAATTCGTCGGTTTGTTTCTATAGCTTTTTGGACGGCAGATATGTTTTCTGGGGTAACTACTTCACACGGTCGACCTGAGCGTGAGGCGTCTTCAAGCGAAAACGAGCCCCGCTGAAATTATTTGTAGCATCTGTATATGGTTGCACTAGATGGACAGTCATCACCAAGTATAGGCTTCACTTTTTCTAAACACTGTTCTTGAGATAACCCACGTGAAAAGTTGTATTTCAAAATTGCACGGCACTCGATAGTCGTCCACGACGCCATTAGGCTAAAATCGCTGGAGACAAACTGGCGCAAAACTGATAGTTTACTAATAACTATGTAGGACTACGACATATCATGACATGTACAAACAAAAAACATCAATGTTACTTTCCTGGACCGTTTAGATACAAAGTATCTCAAAACTTACTGAACACCCTACGTACTTGATGAGTAAATATATATCCACAAAAATAATTGTATGTTGGATGTACGGGGTTATTCCTTTTAAACAGTGACTTATTTTAGACCTTTCCTGTATTATAAAAAAACGAATAAAGCCTTTTTTTCATATAATTTTATAATCTATATCAGGAAAACATTTAAAACAAAAACAAAAAGTTACAGCATGAGTGACGTATTTTTTAAATGGAATGCCCCCTATCTTTTATATCAATGTGTAGAGATTGCCACAAGGAATTCGGTGATATAGGGGTTTCTGGGTTTATTTTCTGTGGTTTTGCAATTAATTAAACTGTATTATACTAGAAGGATAGCTTCACCTGAAAAACCTAGCTGCCACAGGTCATGGTGCATTTGTCCAAGTCAAGAATTTTAAAAATACCTTTATTACTTTTTGGGTTTAGAAATAGATTTATCATATCATTTTTGGCAAATAATATAATTTGAAGCCGTTCTTCTGATGAAAACCTTATTATAAAACTGTCTTAAGAATCTTGAAAAGGTATAAAATTACTTTCTGTCACTTTTTTAACGACTTTCATATGCTGCCACCGTTGACTCCACCGCAGGAGCGGCGACTGACGCTCATTTGGTGACTAACACTATTTTACTGCTACAAATAAAATTTATTCGGTTTAAAATTGGTACGAAAAACATAGCGCTACCTTCCCAAATATAAGAAGTAAAGTACCCGTATTTTGCTAATGTAGCAAATTAATATAAAAAAGGGAAGAGAAGAATTAAAAATTACTTTCTTATATGAAAAAGTTTTTTCTTTTTTATTTGCGGTTGTCAAAGCAAGAGCAATGTACCGGAAGTTAATGTACCTATAGGTAAATATACACCGCTTTTAACTTTTTAATTTTTAAGGTCTGGCCACACATAACAGCACCAAGGCCGCACCGTCCGGGCTCGGTGCGGCCATTGGTGCTGTGCAATGATAGAGGAAAGTGGGGCAGATTAATTCGGAAAATTCTAAAGCACTTTTCATGTACTCAAAAATAAAAAAGCATTTTTGCCAAGCTGGTGTTCATTGTTTCATGTATATACAGGGTGAGTCTTAACCTATAGGCATACACTTGGGAAATTATTGCTAAGTGCAAATATTGACTAATATCGAAATAAAGAGTAAGCAAAATATTTTTAGTTGGGAAGATAATTACCCTTAAAAAAAACTTAAATTCTAAAGACAAATATTACCTATTAATGGAAAATAAGGCTAGTTACCTATTTTTGTGTCAGAAATAATTTGGTATAATAATTTTAGGCTTTATTTTAAATCCATTCACTTAAAAATTTTAGTGTAGTATAGGGAAAACTTGTACCTAATTAGTGAAGGTCTATTTTACGATTAGGTATAATTGAAAGTATAGCATAACAAACTCATATTACTGCAATTTTATTAAATACAAAACTTTTGCACCGCATCCCCTACATTTCACCAGTGAGACGCCCGGCTGCGGGCTAGTTGCGGTTATGTTGGCCAGATTTTATTGTAGAAACTTAATTAAAATATCAGTTTTTGGGTTAATTCTGTATTTAGTGATCAGTTATCAGATTTTTATAATCTCCTAAGATATACAGGGTACGACAGAATATATAATTTTTTTCTAATAGAACACCCTGTATATCATTACTTCGGTTATTTCGGGGGTCTATCCGGATCGAGTCCCAAGCACCTGGGCAAATTCTCCTAAAATCCTTGAAATAAACGGTCGGGATTAAGCAATTAGGCAGGATTCAAAAATAAATCCAATCCTAAAATCTTTGAAGATTGGATTGAGATGGTTTAAGTCAAGCCAATTACTCTTAACGAAATAAAGCTGATAAAATTGTTTGGTTAAAAATCACTATTTTGTTTTCAAACTTTTACTAAGATGAAACTGAAATTAACTGTTTGTATTAAAAAATTTGTATGTACTTTTAGAAATGCAAATTAATAAATATTGAGGGTAGAGGGGAGGAGTACCATCTTTTATGGCGAACAAGTTGAAAAAGTGTCCATCGGAAGGAAGCAAATTAGGGTGGCGCCACAGTAGCCCAGTAGCCGGTGGAGAGATTTTGGTATTTCTTTTCTTTCTCATTTTGTATCTTACTTTTATAATTCATGCTTATTGGTTAAAAAAACTATACATTCAGATGCTACTCCTCCCCTCTACCGTCCAAATTATTAAAATGTATCATGCGCCTGCGCGAAATAAAACATCTTCGAAAACTGAAACAAGTGATATCTAGGATCTTAAAAATTAAGACGCTAAATTTTGTATCTGGATATAGCCTCTAAAATAAACAAAGTATATATTACCATTAAAAAGATCTTTCCAAGAGCTTTAAAAAATACCATAGTTAATATATCTATGTATAAGTGGTATTTAAAAAAAATAAAAGACTTTTAATAATGATAATATTATATAGGGTGTCTCATTTAAAAAATTAAACTTTTGTCAAACCTTGTATATCTTAGGAGATAATAAAATTGAATACCTTATTTAAAAACTACAGAATTAACCAAATAAACTGATATTTTTTATTATTTTGTACGATAAAAAAAAACTCCAGGAGGGAGTAATTAAAATATATATATATTTTTTTGGAAATTAACAAAATTGCATAATAAAAAGTTGTTTTTAGTTTTAAAAAGCATTTCGTCATAACAATTTTTGATATTATCAAGAATTACTGTTTTGGCCAAATCTTGTAAATAACTGAAATAATTTTATACCTGATGGTTGCCTTTTAAATTTCAGACCATGCAGAACTATTTACAAAAAAATATCTTTAACCTTAGATCTTAAAGTCTGCCATTATATGCTATTAAAAATAAATAAAATATAGACACGTATATAAAAAAAAACTTTTGTGATATTTAGGACAACAAATTTTCTATATGACGCCAACTTTCGTAGACACGCTGTATATCTTTTGATGTTTCTAGACATTAAAGCATCGTGATACACGGTAAGCCAACAGGGAATAAACCGAGCAACATTTGAAGGTTTTGGTATATTTAAAAGTAAGTGAAATATTTATTCAAATTCTAAAGAACACTTGGGAAAATGATGTTAATTAAAACAAAAGAGATACTACATAAAATTTGCATTTTCCTTATAGGGCACTTTATTTATTGGATTGTTTTTAAAAACCACTAAATTAGTTTTATTATTTTTATCTAAGGCACTGGTTAAACAACCGCCGGCGGTTTTGCTCAATTTCGGCTGTTTTTAATATCTACGTTTATAAAAACCGCCGAAAATTATAATTAGTTTTTTATTTTCGGAGGTTTTCATTTTAACTTTAATAATAATTTGTTTTATTTTTTAATATTATTTTTATTATTAATTAACAAACAAAAACTAAACTGGGAGACACGTTTGATAAGATTTTGTCGAAGCTCTTCATAAGTTAAAAAATATGTATGTACATACATGTAGAAAAAGAAAAGCCAAAAGTATTTTAGCGGCAAGAAAAAAAACCGTTCGTTTCACAGAACTAAAACTAAAGTATTACCATTTAAAGTATGCATGTATTAAGGGGTGGAACAAACTTGAGGAAAACCGCCGGCGGTCGTTTAGCCAGTGCCTTTAATTAAAAGAAAACTCAAATGTTTTGTACCAAAGAATTTTAACTTATAAATAAAGAAGTTTAAATAAATTATTACATATAAGAAAAGTCAAAATTAAAAGTCAAATTGTAATGCGACTTAAGGTTATATTGGAAAATAAAATACACAGTATGTTTCAGGATAGTTGTTACAAAAGGACATATGGACCAAACATTTTTGAACTGTTTAACCTTCTTTTGGAAAGACTGGTCGCATAAACCAAAACAGATAAAGAAAGTATTTTACTCTGACTGGTAATATACACGGCGAGTTATAACCAAAAATATAAAAAAATACTAAAAGTAGAACCTTTATTTTAAAAACAAGACAATTTTTTTATGTAAATGTTACACAAAATGAATGGTAAAAATTAAAGTTAAATAATTAATAATTGACAAAAACTTTTTTTTAACTTTACACTGTTGCTTCAAATTTTAATATAAAATTTATTTCTTTACAATATTTATACAACATTTTTATATTAGAGAATTATTGCACAGTGAAATAAGGCCAGGCACTAATAATACCGGCCTTATTTTGACATCCGAGCTTGCGCAGATGCAAAGTAGAATAAGGACTCCCTTAATAAGTATAGTGCCTGGCTTTATTTATGTTGGTTTTAGGTCGTGCCCTATTTTGTTCTTATTTTAACTTCGGAACTGTTCGTCTAAACCGAACGGCTGCCGAGCACAAAATAGAATAGTTTTTCGATGTAAAAATGTTCAAAACCTTCCTTTTTCAAATGTATGTATTTAATTATGTAAAACAAAAATCTACAACACAAAACAATAAAGAAAAACAACCAAACACTTTTTTCCTTTTTTAGGTTAATGATTCCCTCAACATACTCTAAATTATGGGTACAAGCACTATGTAAATAAGGCCGGTATTAATAATACCCGAGCTTAATAAGGCAACTTGCAATAATTCTCTATTCTTAGTTATAACTCGCCCTGCATAAAAACAAATTTTTGGTCTATTTGTCCTTTTGTAACACCTATCCTGGGCATACCGTATGTCCTTAATGTCATACTCTTTAAATTACAGGGTGTCAAAATTTAAAAATATAAGGGGTGTTTCGTAATTGCATTAATAAAATTTGGTAGCATTTTTTTAATGCATTTTTTTAAGATACAGAGAGTTAAATGTTTAAAAAACTTTTGTTTTTCATTCATACCCTAAAAACTATTTATCTAATTTTAATAAAATTTGGGAGTAATCAATTAGTGTAGTGGATATAGCTTTAACTTAACTACTATTTTCCAAGTCCAGCACGAGTAGGACGTGAAGAAGTATTTCTGACAAAAATATTTTTAGTCACTGATTTGTGTATATTTTTCCTTATCTTTTTGTATTTTTTTTTTATTAAAAAATAAATGTAAGTGTAGGTAGGAACATTTTAAATTAAATAATAGAACCCATTTAGTTAGAAATTTAAAAATGTTAGGGTTAACTTACCTTCTTTAGCTAAAAATGCTATAGCTTGGTCCATTCCACCACCTTGCGTGCCAATATACCTTTCACATGCAGCACAAATATTGGCAAGCTCTTCTTTTAGCAATACTATCTACAAAAAATAAAAATGCGATATAAGCCAGCCTTCATTAATAGTCACTGGTTAGAATCCAGTGACGGAACTAGGTAACCAAAGGCCCTGAAGCAAGAAATAAACCAGGGACTCAACTAAACTATTTAAAATCATTTCATGGGTTGTATTCAAAATTTGACGTAGGGTAAGCTGGGGTAATACCGCTCACAAGGAAATTCCTCTCATGCCTATAGCTTGAAAACCATACTGCGTATAGGTACGGGAGAGGGTTTAGTGTGTGGGGAGTAACGACCGACCAGGCACTGGCAAGTTTCGCTAGTTCGCTTGCAGCAGGAGTAAAAGAAGTGCGTGTGTCTATTTGAGGTCTTATTGGTATAACTTTTGGGTGAATACTTTTATCGGTAAGTTCAAAACTTTAATACTTTTTTGCTATGACTATTATTGATTCAATTATTTATTGTGTTTAGCCATGGTTTAAAGATTTGTGATGTGTATTTAATAAGGGACGTACAATTTTAGCCTAAAACCATAACGGTCGTTTGGGACAATGCCGCTCAGGTGAACGCCTTTACCCCCAGTGACCGCATTCACCCGCATTTATTGTAATATTTTTTTCTTTAGATATGCCCAAAACCGACCAAGAACTACAGCAAAAGTTTCTTGGAGTGAAGAGGATCTACTTAACGCTAAGATTTCGATTAATAGAGGGATGTCAAAAAGAAAAAAACATAAATTTAGTCCTAAAAATATTTATAATGTCGACGAGACAGGTGTTACAACCGTTGTATATTCAGGGAAAGTTCTTGCAGAGAATAGCCAACGAAGAGTGGGAGTAGTAGCTATCGGTGAACGAGGAAAGAACATAACAGAAATGTGTGCATTGAGTGCTGCTGAAACTTTATTCCGCCGATGTTTATGTTTCCCCGGCGACAGAACTATTACCGGAGATGCATTTCGTAGCATATGTCAAACCGTCCCAAGAATCGCCTGTGCTTTTGGTTGTAGATAACCATAACAGTCATATTTCGCTCACAGCTTTTAATTTCTGCAAGAAATATCTCATTATCATGCTTCCGATTTCAGCCCACAGTTCACCTAAAATTCAGCCTCTTGACGTGTCTTTCTTGGATTCTTTTAAAACCGCCTACAGAAAAGAATGCAACGTGCATATAAGAACACATTTATTGGCAAAAATAACTTCTTATGATGTTGCTGGATTATTCAACAAAGCAGGTTGCAAATATATGCAAAGGAAGCTGGATTTCGCGCAACGGGAATATACTCTTTAAATGTTTTTATAAAACAAGCTTTCTTGGCAGCATCGCTAATGATTAAAAATTTAGTTCAACTGACCTAAAATGAAAATGCCGATATTCACAACAATTTTAAATCTTTACAATTTTCTGACGTAACTAATAAATAACCCACATCAAATGAATCATTTGTACCTCCCTACCGTACTAATTAATACCTCTAGGTCATTCACCTCTAATTCACCTGTTTGCATACAATCTACTCTTAATGAGCAAAAACACGCTAATGAGGTCTTTTCTAATATTGTTAGGACCCCAACCGGGGAGATTTTAAATCAGATCAAGAAAAAAATAGCATGCTTTTTTATTGACAGCAGTTCTATTAAAAAATATTTCAAAGAAAAAAACTAAAAGAAAGCAAAGATTAGTAGTACTAAAAATAATCAAAAGAAACATAAATACATAATCTAAAAGAAACACAAAAAATAAGAAAGTTTAAGCAAAATCTTGAAAACTAAAAGTTTTTTAAGAAAGTTCTAAGAAATCTGAAACTGAAGGTGATATTTGTAATGACAACAGTGATGACGACATGGACTGGACGATGAAGATTACAACGAGTGCAATATTTGTAAAGAATCCGGGAAACACAATTAAATGTATTATTGTTGTACAGCATGTGTTTCATGGTCACATGCCATGTGCTCTAGATGGGACTCCGAAGAAGGATACGTTTGTGATTTATGTGCCAAAGGCTAAAATGTTATTATTACTTATATTTCTGTTTTTATTTGTATATACATATTAGTTTCTATATTATACCCAACTATGAGCATAATTTATTGGTTATTTACTGGATCTCATTAATATTTGTTTAGGTGAAGATGGTAGCATCGCTAGCATGCTCATACATACAGGTTTAAGCATCATTACCCCTTTGCCTGAGCGGCATTACCCATGGTCAGAGGCAATACCACTCAAACTTTTATTTTTAATTTTTTAATTTACTAGAATAAAAAGCTATCAAGTAACAACAAATATTAATTGTAAAATTGGCTTTTTAAATACTTTCTACCTAATATTTTTCCATTATAAGCAAATGTGATTAAAGCGTTTCCGAGTTTTAAGTAAGGATATTTAAGCCATTTATTTAAATATTTTTTGATTAGGAACTTTATTTTTTTCTTTTAATAATGGAAACTTTACATAAATTTTCAGATTTAGATATATTTTCAAGACTACAAATGATTGCTATGTTAAATGTTGCAAAATAATACATCCAAGACGAAGAAGTCTGTGTTGGTTTTTAAGTTGTAAAAGAGAATACAAAGAAAAAATACGACGTACAGAGCTAAAGTAAAGATCAATACAAAAAGTTACTTTTTCTAAAGTTTTAAAGCACCATTTGGGAAAAACTAAAAACAATATTCTAGGGGCTACGTTATATCTCATATAGATGGGCCCATATTTAATTCATTCTGAAAGCGATGCCGCCAAGTACACAAAAAATGATAAAGTTAATAAACCTTTTTGAATGCACATAGCCTCGGACAGAGCCTGATTACATATTTTTAGATAAATAATAAAAATACATTGCTAAAACACGTATCACCTACTTACAAAACATTCTCTTATTTCGCCTCTGCCTACTATAAAACCGGTGGCACGTGGTGTGGTACTAGAAACTCGTCGGGTTAAATATTTTTTGCTGCAATAAATCATTGTTCACAAAAGGGTTTGCTTTACCTTATCATTTTTGTGTACTTGGCGGCATCGCTTTCAGAATGAATTAAATTTGGACCCATCTTTATTAGGTTTGTTCCAGCAGAATGTTGGAAACATGTTAGCAACAATCATAAAAACACAGGAATTGCTTCAAACATTAGGCAGAAATTTTTGCAAAATGGCAACAGTTTTCTGCTGGATCGAAAAATCACCTAGGCGTGCAAGGTTATGGTAAAAATTTGTCAGTCATGTTTAAAGAAAGTTTGCAAACATTTTAAAAACTCTTCAACATCTTAAAACCACTTCTGTAACAACAAAATTGCATAATGTTACAAACATGGCACTGCTGAAACGACAAATTTGACGTGAGCAACGTGCGCATTATCTGAACGGTTGCAAACATTTCTGACAGCCTGCTGGAACAAACCCACTATCAATTAATAGTCTAGTCAAAAAGTGAGTTCCCTGGTAAAAATAGTTCTTGTAATCGTAAAAATATGGTTATTGGCATTTTGGATTTGGAGATTTTCTTTTATATTCCCGCAAAAATATTGAAGTTGGGTGAAATTTGAAAAGATTGTTGTCAAAAAACTGTTAGTCACGAAAATATACCTCATAATAATAATATTAAGGGCTTAAACTTTTACGACATTTTTTGTCACCTTAAAAAAATCGATACATTTTTAGAACAAAAAGTCGTTTTTTTTTGCCCAGTCTAGTATACACACATTGTTATTGTGTAAGCAAGCTAAATGCTGCATCAAACAAAATTAAACGTTAAAAATTTTTAGGTAGGATTTGATTACTTTCCTTAATTAGGACTTTTTGAAAAAGTATCTTATGCAAGGGCTTTAATGTTTTTCTTTTACAAACTTCTTCTATTTTAAAGCCACTAACTTGAACAAATGTAACC